>WNWK01000423.1:0-240000 GCA_009830355.1 Cherax destructor | reverse complement strand
AAACGCGCGAGTAGCGTCTATGTTCCTCCCCAACACTCACACTACCCCACAACCCTCCAACATCGTCCCCAACACTCACACTACCCCCACAACCCTCCAACATCGTCCCCAACACTCACAATACCCCCACAACCCTCCAACATCGTCCCCAACACTCACACTACCCCCACAACCCTCCAACATCGTCCCCAACACTCACAATACCCCACAACCCTCCAACATCGTCCCCAACACTCACACTACCCCCACAACCCTCCAACATCGTCCCCAACACTCACACTACTCCCACAACCCTCCAACATCGTCCCCAACACTCACACTACCCCACAACCCTCCAACATCGTCCCCAACACTCACAATACCTCCACAACCCTCCAACATCGTCCCCAACACTCACACTACCCCACAACCCCCAACATCGTCCCCAACACTCACAATACCCCCACAACCCTCCAACATCGTCCCCAACACTCATACTACCCCACACAACCCTCCAACATCGTCCCCAATACTTATACTACCCTACAACCTGCCAATACAACCTTTCCTCACACCTATACTCATACTTCCCTCATATCCTTCCCCAAAACTCCCTCACACTCGTCCAAACTCCTCCTCTCCCCTCTCCCCTCTCCCCAAAGCCTCAAATCATCCATGAAGACAGCAGGTCTAAAGTAATAGTCAATATGATAATAACATGCAATACCCACAAGTACATAAGAACATAAGAACATAAGAAAGAAGGAACACTGCAGCAGGCCTACTGGCCCATGCGAGGCAGGTCCAAATCTCCCACCGACTTAAGCCAATGCCCCGACCCATCCAGGTCAGGTTACATTCACTTAAGGAAGGAGCACGGCATCTGACCTAGTAGCACAAACTAGTCAGGTCCAACTCACACCCACCCGCACCCACTCATATATTTATCCAGCCTATACACACACAACCCGCACATATAAAAGAGAGGAGCTTACGACGACGTTTCGGCCCGACTTGGACCATTTACAAAGTCACACTAACACACAGAGACAGAGGAAGGGTATTTATAGGCAGGCAGACAGGGGAGGGTACAAGAGAGTGGGGAAATGTAGGAGTAGTGGTAGTAGTGGTAGTAGTAAAGGTAGTAGTAAAGGTAGTAGAGTAGACAGTCATATGGGAAGGAGCACTGCTATGAGGCTAGCGGCCCGCAAGGGGTACGAGAGGGAAGAAAAGCGAAAAATGAAGGAAAATACAAGGCAAAAGAAAGAACAGAAAGAAAGGAAAACCAAAGGAGAAAAAAGGAGAAGGGGGAAGATAAGACAGGGAAGGAATCAGGTTAAGTCACGGGTGTTCTGAAGTTTAGAGCATTTAACAATGTAATGAGAGAGGAAAGCATCAACAGAGACAAAGCCAGGGCTAAGATTCATACAGGGAAAGTTGTGTATAAGGGAGGATTCAACCAGGCGGCGACTATGAAAGTTAGACGTAGGGTAGACAGTTTTAGCAGAAGACCAATCAATGGGATGACTGTGATCTCTGACATGACAGAAAAGAGCATTATTAGTGTCGGCAAGCCTAACACTATTTTTGTGCTCCCTGAGTCTGTCAGAAAGAGATCGGCCAGTTTCTCCGAAGTACTGATTGGGAATCTAATTCTTTGCTTCCTTTCCTTGATGTTCATGTCCACCGTTCAGTTACAGGTTTTGCCTTCTCCGTGTACCGCAAGCCTATGCACAGTGGCATGTACATTCATTACTTCTCTTATCATGCCTCCTCTGTCAAGAAGAGTGTTCTTATCTCCCTCTTTCTCCGTGCTCTCCGCATCTGTGATCCTCAGTTTCTTGAAGCAGAAATTTCCACTCTTCATAATTCTTTTTCCCGCCTGGGCTACCCTTCCCATTTCATAGACTCTGCTTTCTCTCGTGCTAAACGGACTTTCTTCTCTCCTAAACCCTCTACTCCTGAGAACTCTCCAGTCCTCTGCCTTCCCTACATCTCTGGTCTCTCTAATCTCAGCAACTCTCTCCGTTCCTTAGACATCAAACTTACCTTTCGCCAAACTAACACTCTTCGCACTAATCTAGTTCATACCTCCCTACCTCCACAGATTCTCCTGGTGTCTACTCTATTTCTTGCTCCTCCTGTCCTCTTCAGTACTTCGGAGAAACTGGCCGATCTCTTTCTGACAGACTCAGGGAGCACAAAAATAGTGTTAGGCTTGCCGACACTAATAATGCTCTTTTCTGTCATGTCAGAGATCACAGTCATCCCATTGATTGGTCTTCTGCTAAAACTGTCTACCCTACGTCTAACTTTCATAGTCGCCGCCTGGTTGAATCCTCCCTTATACACAACTTTCCCTGTATGAATCTTAGCCCTGGCTTTGTCTCTGTTGATGCTTTCCTCTCTCATTACATTGTTAAATGCTCTAAACTTCAGAACACCCGTGACTTAACCTGATTCCTTCCCTGTCTTATCTTCCCCTTCTCCTTTTTCTCCTTGGGTTTTCCTTTCTTTCTGTTCTTTCTTTTGCCTTGTATTTTCCTTCATTTTTCGCTTTTCTTCCCTCTCGTACCCCCTTGCGGCCGCTAGCCTCATAGCAGTGCTCCTTCCCATATGACTGTCTACTCTACTACCTTTACTACTACCTTTACTACTACCACTACTACCACTACTCCTACATTTCCCCACTCTCTTGTACCCTCCCCTGTCTGCCTGCCTATAAATACCCTTCCTCTGTCTCTGTGTGTTAGTGTGACTTTGTAAATGGTCCAAGTCGGGCCGAAACGTCGTCGTAAGCTCCTCTCTTTTATATGTGCGGGTTGTGTGTGTATTGTTCCAGCCACGGTATTGTGCCTTTTTTGTTATTTATCCAGCCTATTTTTAAAACTACACAACGTTTTAGCCTCTATAACTGTACTCGGGAGTTTGTTCCACTCATCGACAACTCTATTACCAAACCAATGCTTTCCTATATCCTTCCTGAATCTGAATTTATCCAACTTAAAGCCATTGCTGCGAGTCCTGTCAATACTAGATATTTTTAGCACGCTATTTACATCACCTTTATTTATTCCTGTTTTCCATTTATACACCTCAATCATATCCCCCTAATTCTACGCCTTTCTAGAGTGCAGATTCAGGGCCCTCAGTCTATCCTCATAGGGAAGATTTCTGATACATGGAATCAACTTAGTCATCCTCCTTTGTACGTTTTCCAGAGCATTTATATCCATTCTTTAATACGGTGACCAAAACTGTGCAGCATAATCTAGATGAGGCCTCACCAAGGATATATAGAGTTGAAGAACAACCTGAGGACTCCTATTATTTATGCTTCTTGATATGAAGCCAAGGATTCTGTTCGCTTTATTGCGAACACTTATGCACTGCTGTCTTGGTTTTAGATTACTGCTAACCAGAACTCCTAAATCCTTTTCGCAATCAGTAGTATTAAGATCTATATTATTTAGTTTATATGTGGCATGGTTATTGTCCTGTCCAATATTTAGAACTTTGCATTTATCTATATTAAACTGCATCTGCCACTTCTCCGACCACTGCATCAGTCTATTCAAATCTTCCTGGAGTGCTCTAATGTCCTCATTTGAATGAATTGGACGGCCTATTTTGGTGTCATCGGCAAACTTGCTTATGTCGCTATTTATTCCCTCATCTATGTCGTTTATGTAGATTGTGAACAACAAGGGGCCCAATACTGACCCCTGTGGAACACCGCTTGTGACACTTCCCCACTCTGATTTCTCCCCATTTATGCAAACTCTCTGCTGCCTATTTGTCAACCATGCCTCTACCCAGGAAAAAATTTCTCCTCCTATTCCGTGTGCCTTAATTTTCCTCAATAGTCTCTGATGTGGGACTCTATCAAAAGCCTTACTGAAGTCCATATACTCATGTGCAACAGTTAGGTATCTTTATTCCGAAACGTTTCGTCTACACAGTAGGCTTCTTCAGTTGAGTACATAGGAGACAGTAGAGGTAGTAATGAGTCCATCACCCATGAAGACGTAGTTTTGAGATGGTCAGTCCCTCAGCCAGAAGAAGAGTTTTGTTCCATAGTATGGAACAATGTCCCAGACTATGGAGCATGTAGATGAATGGTTCAGAGAACCGACAAGTTGATAAATTAGACACATATGCAACACTTGGGTATTTTTATTGAGGAAACGTTTCGCCACACAGTGGCTTCATCAGTCCATACAAAGGAGAAAGGTGAAGAATAGGAGGAGTTTGAGGTAATCAGTCCCTCGGCCTTGAGTCGATGTTGTCAGTCCATCAATCTTGAGATTTCTTATCAGTGAATTGGCCTACTGGTTCATGCTAGGCAGGTCTGACTCACACCCACAAATGTACTTGTTCAACCTATTTTCAAAGGTAACCAAGGTTGTGCCTCCAATGGCGCTACTGGGGAGTTGCTTCCACTCAACGGTAACTGATTTGCCCAGACCTGTACCTTCCCTTATCCTCTCTAGTGGGAACTGCATGCTTAAATTCTACTACTACTACTATTATTACTACTACTACTACTACTACCATTACTACTACTACTATTATTACTACTATTACTACTACTACTACTACCACCATTACTACTACTATTATTACTACTACCATTACTACTACTACTATTACTACTACTACCATTACTACTACTACTATTACTACTACTACTATTACTACTACTATTACTACTACCATTACTACTACCAGTACTACTACTGCTACTACTACTACTATTACTACTACTACTTCTATTACTACTACTACTTATATTACTACTACTACCATTACTACTACCAGTACTACTACTGCTACTACTACTACTATTACTACTACTATTTCTATTACTACTACTACCATTACTACTATCAGTACTACTACTGCTACTACTACTACTACTATTACTACCATTACTACTACTACTACTATTATTACTACTACTACTATTACTACTACTACTATTACTACTACTATTACTACTACCATTACTACTACCAGTACTACTACTGCTACTACTACTACTATTACTACTACTACTTCTATTACTACTACCACCATTACTACTACCAGTACTACTACTACTACTATTACTACCATTACTACTACTACTACTACAACTATCTTCCCCTGGTACCTACATATAACCTGTGTCCATGTATTGTTTGTAACGGCTGACAAATCTCCAGGAGAGCGAAACGTTGCCCCAAACAAAATGTCGCATTAGTTGCACCTGTGGCCTTTCACCTAACAGACTTACCTACGCCTTCCCTCCTCTTCGGGGGAGAAAGACTCTTGATCCAAGGATTTGGAGCTGCCTTTCCCTTCCTCGGATTAAACTTGCTTGGATTCCACACCTCAGGAGTGTGCTGAGTACTCCCCTCAGAGGAGGCAGCAGAAGCAGTACAGATGTAGAGACGATGTCATCAGTCCATCACCCATGGAGACCTAGTTTTGAAGTGGTCAGTCCCTCAGCCTGGGGGAGAATATTGCTCCGTTGTCATATTTACACTGCGTGAGCAGCCTGCAATCTCCACGCCACCTGCAGTTTCCACGCCACCTGCAGTCTCCACGCCACCTGCAGTCTCCACGCCACCTGCAGTCTCCACGCCACCTGCAGTCTCCACGCCACCTGCAGTCTCCACGCCACCTGCAGTCTCCACGCCACCTGCAGTCTCCACGCCACCTGCAGTCTCCACGCCACCTGCAGTCTCCACGCCACCTGCAATCTCCACGCCACCTGCAGTTTCCACGCCACCTGCAGTCTCCACGCCACCTGCAGTCTCCACGCCACCTGCAGTCTCCACGCCACCTGCAGTCTTCACAGAATAACAGCAACGTTGCTTGTGATGAATTGCAAGATTTATGTAGAGCAGCAGTGATGCAAGAACAATGCCGGGTGTTGCAAAGATCTCTCAGTGTTGAAGTTATTCTTGTTATCCGAGAGTGATCAGCGGTTATAATGAATAGGGAGCTCTAAACTCGCACGGGACTTACAGATCCTGGGGGGAATGTTGGATAAATGCGATCGAGAGACGAGGTTAACTGCAAGTCCTTGGATCAAAAACCCTTCAGTGTGTGTGTGTGTAGGTTCAGTGTTGGTGAGGCCCCCGCCATGTACTCACCTATTTGTGGTTGCAGGGGTCGATTCACAGCTCCTGGCCCCGAGTCACAACTCATGTGTTACACACAGGATACACGCACTGAGAGTTGTGTGTGTCTCAGCGTAAACATGCTGAGAACTTAGGTATTTTGTTCCCTATTTATGGCATCAAAGTATTTCTTGTCACTGTTGTTGGGAAGGTTAGGTGCGGCCTCAGTGACCCTTGTGTAGGTACGTGGTATACCCGCATTAACCAACGCTGTAAGTGTTGTTGTAGGTGGTGGTGGTTGTTGTTGTAGGTGGTGGTGGGTGTTGTTGTAGGTGGTGGTGGTTTTGTACGTGGTGGTAGTGTTGTAGGTGGTGATGGTGTTGTTGTAGGTGGTGATGGTGTTGTAGGTGGTGGTGGTGGTGTTGTTGTAGGTGGTGGTGGGTGTTGTTGTAGGTGGTGGTGGTGGTTTTGTACGTGGTGGTAGTGTTGTAGGTGGTGATGGTGTTGTTGTAGGTGGTGATGGTGTTGTAGGTGGTGGTGGTGGTGTAGGTGGTGGTGGTGTTGTTGTAGGTGGTGGTGGTGTTGTAGGTGGTGGTGGTGTTATAGGTGGTGGTGGTGTTGTAGGTGGTGATGGTGTTATAGGTGGTGGTGGTGTTGTAGGTGGTGGTGGTGTTATAGGTGGTGGTGGTGCTGTAGGTGGTGGTGGTGTTGTAGGTGATGTAGGTGGTGGTGGTGTTGTAGGTGGTGGTGGTGTTGTAGGTGGTGTTGTTGTAGGTGGTGGTGTTGTAGGTGGTAGTGGTATTGTAGATGGTGATGTTGAAGGAAGAGAAGAAGGAGAGTGGCCAACCCACCAGTGTTGCTCATCTCAAGGTCACTGTGTAGTGTTAACCTCCTGCTGCTGCTGCTGCTGCTGCTGCTGCTCTGCTGTTACTGCTGCTCTGCTGTTGCTCCTCCTGCTGCTGCTGTTCCTGGGTATTGTATTATCCGCCTTCCTAGTAATGTCTTATATCCATGCCGACGTAACCTGTAAAATATACGTTCGAGCGATACGTCTTGATATATTTACGTCAGAAGGGAGGAACCTGCAACGACAGTGCCTTTGCAAGGTGTAGGCCACACGACCTTTATTGCTGCAGATACACTCGTACCTTCTAAGAGGTCTAAAGAATCCCTAAGGCATGCTAACCAAACCTTACCACGGTCCAAGACAACCTCAACTATATCCTACCTGACACTGCTAACGTGACTCGCACTAACACAAGGAAAGGAGAAGTCAGCAGTGAAGGTACAACAAGTGTAACAATGCTCATAGAGTTACCGACACTGAATCACGGATTAGTCTCTCTAAAGAGTATGTGTTTCGCTCTCCAGGAGCTTTGTCAAGCTGTTACGGCTTGACAAAGTTCCTGGAGAGCGAAACGTTGCCACAATAAAATGTCACATTAGTTGCACTTGTGTTCTTTTGCCTAACGAGATACACAAAGTCCGAGAACTAGCAATGACACAAACACATACTCTTTAGAGAGACTAATCCGTGATTCCCTCAGTGTGTCTCTGCATCCCTCCCTCGCTAGAAGAGCTGACTGAAGCTGGGAAACAGTCTATGTTACCCACCTTAAGTAGGGATGACTGTGTCATGAGACATAGACTCACTGAGACTGCTCTTTGTAGCACCTATTATGTGTGGACTGGGCAGAAACCACTCTGGTCTAAGCACATGCAGCTGCAGATGTTGAAAATTGTTTAAAATACCGATAAGTTGAAGATTAAGACACAGGTAGAGTGAGTCGCGTCTACAGATGTTGAGTGCCATCTTGTCATATTTACGACAGTATTAAAAATCTGCAATAATAATCTGCTGCCCTTCCAAATCAGTCACTCTGACAGTGAGTTCTGTGAATGATGCGAATATATGAGTTGAAATCAAGACTGATGTCGTGAATAACCTGCGTCTGCAGACCTGAAGAGACTTAAATCTCCTTACAGCACTCTAGGAAGGAACGCTGGCATCACCTCTGCACGCGCTGTGATTAATAAACTTTAAGTAATCCAGAACAAGGCCATGAGGATAATTCTTGGTGCTCGAATGTGCACTAGAATTATAAACATGAGGGAAGAGTGGAAGCTTCCTACTGTGTATGCTGAAGAGTACAGTTAAATGTTATTTTCTGTACAAAGATCATGAAAAATTCAACGTGATCAGGACGGCTCACGGATGCACTCTTCCATGCCTTCAACATGACGGAAAGTGTCAGTACACTACCCACTGTACGGATATAACACACACACGTACGTCACTAAGAAGAACAACGAGAATCCACTTCCTCAGTCAACAATGCAAGAAGCTATCGCCTCGTCCATAGAGCTATATGTACGAGGTGTAGTCTCGTCCTTATAGGCGTTCCTGTTGCTCTTTTATTTTTACAGTTCTTTGATAATGTGAGAAATTACGAAAGCGCTTGAAATTATGTGTGTGTGTGTGAGTGAAGATGGAGATATCTTCATAAAAATTATATTCTCCTGGGTATAGGGCGAAACGTCTTGAGAGATGGTAATACTAACTTCAGCTGTGCTGGAAGGAAACTCTTGAAGCTTCGTGGCTACTGAAGCCTTATTATCTGACGACATCTTCATCGGTCAAGTGAAGTCTGTCAGCTCAGGCTGACAGATTTCAACACTGTAACTCATCATGTGTGATGAAGTACGACAGGGGGAACATAGCAAACTTTTGTTCCCACTCTGTAACCATCGTACAGAATAGGGTAGTGGAACACTGCTGATTCCATACAATTTTGCTAAATCTCTCTCCATATATCTCTCTCTCTCTCCCTCCTTTCCCCCTCCCCGTTCCTATTATGTATTGTACAGCAAAAAAAAAGCTCTTGTTATCTCAACCAATTTCAAAAATTGACCCAAAGCAATTTCCTGATTACCAACTAGACATTTATAGGTGAATAATGCCCTTAAATGGAGCCGTACGTGTGGCCAGCAGTAACAACCTGGTTGATCAGGCCCTGATCCAGCGCGAGGCCTGGTCATGGACCGGACCGCGGGGGATGGGACATGGACCCTGGGAATACCCTCCAGGTAGACTCCAGTAGGTGAGAATAGTGGAGCACTGCCGTAGGCAAACTGGCCCATTATCGACCTTAGAGAGAGATGACTTACATCGCTGGCTGGACTTAGGTTCTGTCCCAGGAACTTGTCAAGTTGGAACGATCGAACTTATCCTCATATAGCAAATCTTGATTTGTTGCATGTTTAGCAAATCTCTCCATATACAATATGGAACAACAACACCAACATCAAAAACAGTAACAAATAAATAATAATAATAATAATAATAATAATAATAATAATAATAATAATAATAATTAATAATTCGACCCTATCAGTATTGTCAGATTCTTTGAGTATGTAGTATGCCGTGGTCATATGTCACTTGGTATACGTGTTAGTTAGTTACCATTTTGTCCTAGGCACATGTCGATTAGACACTAGGCCTGTTGTATATATGTGTATGTGTGTGTGTGTGTAAGGAAACACTTCGAAATGTTTCCGCCCCGCCGGGAATTGAACCCGGGCCCTCCGTGCGTGAAGCGAGAGCTTTACCCACCAGGCCATCGGGGCTCTGTGTGTGTGTGTGTATGTGTGTGTGTATGTGTGTGTGTGTGTACTACAGTGGTTGGTCAACAAGCCACAGACTCACTGGTTGCGTGTAAGCTGCAAGACTTAACTGCTATATTCTACCAGAGTTCATTATTTAACGAGGCTTACAATGTATTATGTCAGATAGCCTTTCACCGATTTGAGCGCCAGCCACTCAGTGAGCACCCACGATCCCTGTGCCTCACTTACTTTACTCTCCCATTTTAATATATATATATATATATATATATATATATATATATATATATATATATATATATATATATATATATATATATAAAACACACGCAAGATTATTGATCAGGCCACTAAGTGCCAGATCAACCAGGTTGTGTTGGGTATGTGGGTCAGCAGGCCGTCAGCCCCAATAGCCTGGTTAACTAGGCAAGCGCCAGACAAGCCTAGAGCAGGACAGGGCTCAGGGAATAGGAAAAAAAATCCTCATCAAAGGTAGAGAAACAACTGAGAAAGACCTAACACCTTTGGACACTTAGTGAATTACAACCAGCAGTGAAAATCCAGTCACCACCATCAGTGGTATCCATTATCTGGAACCTGATATAGCAGTATAGAATATACAATGTATGCCAGAATATACAACGCATAATATAGAATAAACAACGCGTTGTTGAGAGGTCTGGTTCAGAAGACGTACATAAGGTGGTTATCTGAGGAGAGTTAGTCACTTTGTGTAGCTTGGAAAATAGGCTGGATAGGTAGGTGAGTGGGTGTAAGTAGGTCCTGCGTAGCATGGGCCAGTAGGCCTGCTACGGTAGGCTTGATGTTCCAAGTTACTGGAAATACATTGAAGCAGGGGTATGTCTCGTGAGGTGGACTACCAGCTCCACCTACACGCCTACTGTGTAGGCGAAACGTTTCGGAATAGAGATACCTAACTGGTGGACATGTGTCTTACCAACCTATCGGTATTGTATACCATTTTGAAATTCATATCTGTCTGTGACTTGATAAAGCCCACTGTGTGGGCGAAACGTTGTCAATAAAGAATCGCATTATACCGCACTTGTGTTTATTTTTCCATTATTATTATTATTATTATTATTATTATTATTATTATTATTATTATTATTATTATTATTATTATTATTATTATGTCAGTTTTGTGTTGTGAATAAATGAGGCCATGAGTTACCACGGTTCCTGTCTATCCCGGTGTGAGTGCACGTCAGCGCCACCTGTGATCCAGAGTGTGTACCTTCACCTGCCCGCCCGAGCATCCTCAGAATTCTCAAACTCTCCCTTCTGATAATTATTTTTGTTTACTTCTGGTCCTGGAGGAAGTGTGGGTCACCTCATCTGCTGTCTATCACCTCAGTCACTTTAAACTGCCGTCTCCCACCTCCCCCAGTCACTTTAACTACTGCCTGCCACCTGTAAGTATCAGTGCCAGATGTTTCTTGTGACTGAAACCCAAAAGAGAGAGTTGTTGTCTAGTATCACAGCTGTAAGTTCACTCTGGGAAAGGTTTTTGGAGTTGCTGATGCCTGGAACAATCTTCCGGGTAGAAGATTAAGACATGTGCAGCAGTTGGGTATCTTTTTTGATGAAAAGTGTCGCCTACACAGTAGGCTTCTTCAGTCAAATATAAAGGGAGCAGTAGTAATGAAATAAAGATGTAATCAGTCCATCAACCTTGGAAAAAAAGAATTTTGAGGTGGTCTGTCCATCAGCCCTGGCTCGATATAATCAGTCCATCAATCTTGAAAAGAGTTCAGCGTATGCTCGAAGAAGTGGCTTATACACCGTAGACAGGTGAAGTGAAGCAGTTGTAGGCGATATCACAGTGGACAAATCCACATGTGGAAGTAGGTCATGACTATAGGTTAGGCAAGTGAAAAATTGCCTGTATCAAGATCGCAAAATGTTGCTGTGTCTGACATGAATGAAGATAAATCTTGATACAGGGAATTCTTCACTTGCCTAAGTAGTATCTGTATCTACATAAGAACATAAGAACATAAGAAAGAAGGAACACTGCAGCAGGCCTACTGGCCCATGCGAGGCAGGTCCAAGTCTCCCACCGGCTTAAGCCAATGCCCCGACCCAGCCAGGTCAGGTTACATCCACTTAAGGAAGGAGCACGGCATCTGACCTAACTGGTGGACATGTGTCTTACCAACCTATCGGTATTGTATACCATTTTGAAATTCATATCTGTCTGTGACTTGATAAAGCCCACTGTGTGGGTGAAACGTTGTCAATAAAGAATCATTAACTGGTGAGTACTTTTAAAGAACTGTAGCCAAGGGGAAAAAAAGGCAATTTGCCGAAAACATGGTTAAAATGAATCGTAGAATAATGAAATAGGTGCCAGAATATTTTATTTGCAGAATTTAATCGGGATATGTTTTTTTTTCCAGAGTGTCCAAATTGTTGTCAACCAGTAAGTTGGTGTTGTAACCCACCAGTCAGAATTAATTGTCCTAGAAGACCAAAAAGGCACAGTACCGTGACTGCAACAATACATTACCCGCATTTGAGAGAGGAAAACTTAGGACGACTTCTCGTTCCGACTTTGTGAATGGTTCAGGTCGGACCGAAACATCGTATAAAGTTTTTCTCTCTTATGTGTGGGTTATTTGTGTAGTTACCGTAGCTTCCCCCCCCCCTCCTATAACTAGTCACCCTTCCATGTCCTACCACCTTCCCTCCCCACCGTCACCCCTCCAAAACACCTTTTTCAAGCAGTGAGGGGGACAGGTATGCTCAGTGCGTTAGAGTGCGGTTCTGGCTAGTGTGCGGAATTAGCTGTGCTTGGCTGTGTTTAGCTACTGGTGTGTTTCTCTGTGTCTGTGCTTGCGTGTTTAGTTATGCTTGGCTTGTTTGTGCTTGAGTTGTTTGAAAGCTACAGTGTAAGGTTAACTTTGCAGTCTGAATCTAGACTGATTGTCAGTTTGCTTTGTGTGTGCACTCACCTGATTGTGTTTGCAGGGGTCGGGTCATAGCTCCTGACCTTGTGTGTGTGTCATGTATTTTAGCCAATCATGTGTTCACTGAGCAGTGTTGAACACTAGTGCTGCTGCTGCTGCTGTCGATACAGCTGCTGCGACTGATCTGTTGTTGCTGTTTATGTTGGTATTACTGTTGGTGCCGTTGCTGCTGTTGATACAGCGTCTGTGACCAATCTACTGTTGATTCTGTTGGTGTTGTTACTGTCACTGCTGTTGCAACTGCTAGCCTGGTGTGTGTGGGGGGGGGGTTTCACGGGAGGGACGGAGGTGTATGAAGTCAAGACAAACATTACGTAAACTGATAACTCTAATATGTGTCAATAATTACAGGAGTGAAATAAAGTAAATATGCACCTGAAGTACGCAATGTGTGTGTATTCACCTAGTTGTGGTTGCAGGGGTCGAGTCACAGCTCCTGGCCCCGCCTATTTACTGGTCGTGTGTGACGAGTCCTTGACTCCTATCAGTGTCCACACATGGCAAGAAACTATTGCTGGGAAATCAAACTGCATTGGCAAAAGGACATATGAGCCACTATGTGACATTTTACAGTGGCAACGTTTCGCTCTCGCCAGTAAAGTCGCCTTAGTTGTACATGTGTCCTTTTTCCTACACACTCGTAGTTCCTGTTGTCACAGGAGGACACACTGTAGTCAAGACCACTGGAGACTAGGACACACTGTAGTCAAGACCACTGGAGACTAGGACACACTGTAGTCAAGACCACTGGAGACTAGGACACACTGTAGTCAAGACCACTGGAGACTAGGACACACTGTAGTCAAGACCACTGGAGACTAGGACACACTGTAGTCAAGACCACTGGAGACTAGGATACACTGTAGTCAAGACCACTGGAGACTAGGACACACTGTAGTCAAGACCACTGGAGACTAGGATACACTGTAGTCAAGACCACTGGAGACTAGGACACACTGTAGTCAAGACCACTGGAGACTAGGATACACTGTAGTCAAGACCACTGGAGACTAGGACACACTGTAGTCAAGACCACTGGAGACTAGGAGGAACCCTAGAGGGTTTAGTGACAAACTTGCACACGGAAATCACTCCCTACGAGAGCAAAAGACTCGGCAGGCGATGTAACATCCCGCCAATGAAGAGCAGGGGTGCCGCTAGCACGTTAAGAGACAACACAATAAGTGTTAGGGGCCCAAGATTGTTCAACTGCCTCTCAGCATACATAAGGAGGATTACCAATAGACCCCTGGCTCTCTTCAAGCAGGCACTGGACAGGCACCTAAAGTCGATACCTGACCAGCCGGGCTGTGGTTCGTACGTTGGATTGCGTGCGGCCAGCAGTAACAACCTGGTTGATCAGGTCCTGATCCACCATGAGGCCTGGTCCCAGACCGGGCCGCGGGGGCGTTGACCCCCGGAAGAGGGTGATCTGCATGTTCCTAGGCTGTTGAAGACGTTCACTTGGTCACCCGAAACATAAGTATCTTCTAATGAAGACTAGTTTGAAGTCTGTGGAGAAAAGGAAGGAAGAAATAATAATTGCAATTTACTCGCACAAATTGAGTCTGGTGAGCACACTACCATTGCTACACAGCTCTGTGCATCAGGTGTTATGAATTGTTGCAGCCAGGGAGGGTGTGGTGAATTGTTGCAGCCAGGGAGGGTGTGGTGAATTGTTGCAGCCAGGGAGGGTGTGGTGAATTGTTGCAGCCAGGGAGAATGTTGTGAATTGTTGCAGCCAGGGAGGCTATTGTGAATTGTTGCAGCCAGGGAGGGTATTGTGAATTATTGCAACCAGGGAGGGTATTGTGAATTGTTGCAGCCAGGGAGAATGTTGTGAATTGTTGCAGCCAGGGAAGCTATTGTGAATTGTTGCAGCCAGGGAGGCTATTGTGAATTGTTGCAGCCAGGGAGGGTATTGTGAATTGCTGCAGCCAGGGAGGGTATTGTGAACCCTTGCAGCCAGGGAGTGTTGTGAGTTTCACAACACTCCCTGGCTGTAACAATTCTTAACAGAAGGAAAGGTGAGGATTAAGAGAGAATAAAAATACCACACAGTTACTTCCCCCCCCTGGGTTAAAACACAACTCTTTGGTTACCTGTAGTCGTTTCCAGGGGGTCAGCGTCCCCGGGGCCCTGTCCCGGACCAGGCCTCCTGGTTGCTGGCCTGATCGATCAGACTGTTAGTGTACGCAGTCCAACGTATGCACCACAGCCCGGCTGATCCAGTTCCCCCTTCAAGACAGAGGTTCGTTGGTAAATCCCCTTATGCATGATGGTAGGACGTTGAAGAGTTGTGGTCTCCTTACACTTGTTGAGTTCCCTCTCGCGTCCCTGCTTGTCACTTGCTTTCACAAGGAGTCATTTCAATGTGCAGGTTAATTTACTGTAATCTGTGAGTTACTGTGGGTTTTTTTCTTATCAGAGTAATGACAAATAGATAAATAATGTTCTAAATAGTCACCCACACCTGCCCCCTGTCTCATCACCCACACCTGCCGCCTGTCTCTCATCACCCACACCTGCCCCGTCTCTGTCATCAGACACACCTGCCCCCTGTCTCTCATCACCCACACCTGCCCCTGTCTCTCTCATCACCCATACCTGACCCCTGTCTCTCTCCTCACAACACCTGCCCCGTCTCTGTTCTCATCATTCACACCCACAGTAACACCCCTACCTTCCCCACAGTAACACCCCTACCTTCCCCACAGTAACACCCCTACCTTCCCCACAGTAACACCCCTACCTTCCCCACAGTAACACTCCTACCTTCCCCACAGTAACACTCCTACCTTCCCCACAGTAACACCCTACCTCCCCCACAATAACACCCCTACCTCCCCCACAATAACACCCCTACCTCCCCCACAATAACACCCCTACCTCCCCCAAAATAACACCCCTACCTCCCCCACAATAACACCCCTACCTCCCCCAAAATAACACCCCTACCTCCCCACAATAACACCCCTACCTCCCCACAATAACACCCCTACCTCCCCACAATAACACCCTACCTCCCCACAATAGCACCCCTACCTCCCCACAATAGCACCCCTACCTCCCCACAATAGCACCCCTACCTCCCCACAATAGCACCCTACCTCCCCCACAATAGCACCCCTACCTCCCTTACAGAAAAACCCCTTCCTCTCCCACAGTAACACCCACACCTCCCTTACAGTGACACAGGTCCACTGACAAGTAACCAATTTGCCCGACATGTCTGCAACATGTAGTGAGTGGTGTCAACAAAGTCACGTGCCAGGAGGCGCTACACAAACAGTGCTGTTATCTGTCTCATCAGACAACAGCTCTGCCTGAGTGATTTGCTAATTAGTGAGTCTGCTTGCTAACGTCTCCGAGGACCAAGAGTTCCTCAGCCTGGTCAGTAGGTACCCAGGGAGCAGAGAGATCTTCATCCTGGTCAGTAGGTACCCAGAGAGCAGAGAGATCTTCATCCTGGTCAGTAGGTACCCAAGGAGCAGAGAGATCATCATCCTGGTCAGTAGGTACCCAGGGAGCAGAGAGATCTTCATCCAGGTCAGTAGGAACCCAGGGAGTAAAGAGATCTTCATCCTAGTCAGTAGGTACTCAGGGACCAATGAGTTCTTCAGTAGGTACATAGGAACATAATTACGTCCTCAGCTTACACCTAACAACCTCCACTGCCCCTATCAGTTCCTCTGGGTATTTTGTACGTTGTGATCCTGTCTGCCCTGCGTGCTTTTTTCTGTCTTCTGATGTCAGGTTTTTGTGTAATCTAATCTAAATTAACCCAAACTAATCTAAATTAACCTAAAATTAACTAATCTAAATTAACCTAAAATTAACTAATCTAAATTAACCTAAAATTAACTAATCTAAATTAACCTAAAATTAACTAATCTAAATTAACCTAAAATTAACTAATCTAAATTAACCTAAAATTAACTAATCTAAATTAACCTAAAATTAACTAATCTAAATTAACTTAAAATTAACTAATCTAAATTAACCTAAACTAATCTAAATTAACCCAAACTAATCTAAATTAACCCAAACTAATCTAAATTAATCCAAACTAATCTAAATTAACCCAAACTAATCTAAATTAACCCAAACTAATCTAAATTAACCCAAACTAATCTAAATTAACCCAAACTAATCTAAATTAACCCAAACTAATCTAAATTAACCCAAACTAATCTAAATTAACCCAAACTAATCTAAATTAACCCAAACTAATCTAAATTAACCCAAACTAATCTAAAGTAAAATATAGCGAAAATTATTCGTAGAAATCTGTCTTAAAGTGACGCTGGCTAATTCATTCTTATTATTATCCTCTCCTTTCTTCTTCCTCTCCCTTATCCTGTCTTATTCCTCTTCTTTTTCTTGTTAGATTCTCTTGCTTGCTTTTTCTCTTATTCTATATTCCCCCCTCCATTTCTTAAGTAATCTTTCCCTTCTCTTTCTTCCTCTATCCTCCTTTATTCTCGTTGTCTTGCGTCCTCTCTTCTTCTTGCCTCTGTCTTTGAAAAATAAAAATCTTTGTTCTTCCTTGCAGCCTTTCCGAAGGAGACGTAAAGGGAGATAAGAGAAGCATTATCTCCCAGCCGGAGAGACAGAGGTCTCTCCCCCACACACCGTCTCTCCCCCACACACCGTCTCTCCCCCACACACCGTCTCCCCCACACACCGTCTCTCCCCCACACACCGTCTCTCCCCACACACCGTCTCTCCCCACACACCGTCTCTCCCCACACACCGTCTCTCCCCACACACCGTCTCTCCCCACACACCGTCTCTCCCCACACACCGTCTCTCCCCACACACCGTCTCCCCACACACCGTCTCCCCACACACCGTCTCCCCACACCGTCTCCCCCACACACCGTCTCCCCACACACCGTCTCCCCACACACCGTCTCCCCACACACCGTCTCCCCACACACCGTCTCCCCACACACCGTCTCCCCACACACCGTCTCCCCACACACCGTCTCCCCACACACCGTCTCCCACACACCGTCTCTCCCACACACCGTCTCTCCCACACACCGTCTCCCCACACACCGTCTCCCCACACACCGTCTCCCCACACACCGTCTCCCCACACACGTCTCCCCCACACCGTCTCCCCACAACCGTCTCCCCACACACCGTCTCCCCACACCGTCTCCCACACACCGTCTCCCACACACACCGTCTCCCACACACACCGTCTCCCACACACACCGTCTCCCCCACACACCGTCTCCCACACACCGTCTCCCCACACCGTCTCTCCCACACACCGTCTCTCCCACACACCGTCTCCCACACACACCGTCTCCCCCACACACCGTCTCCCACACACCGTCTCCCACACACACCGTCTCCCCCACACACCGTCTCCCACACACCGTCTCCCCCACACACCGTCTCCCACATGCGGGTAATCAACACCTTAATAAATATCCTTCCGATTTATTCCCTAAGACATTTTTGTTTCTACCTCGATCTGGCGAGAGAACCTGGCACACTCTTGACACCCAGCAGAGTGCCACTGTCATGGGGTGGCACCTTAGGGGATGGTGGTCTGGGCCTCTCACCTATTTGTGGCTACAGGAGCCGAGCTGTGAGTCTTCCGTGCCGTCAGCGGGTTACAGAACGTGTGAACGTAAGATTAGGGAGCGAGGCAGTAGTTCTGGCCTATTGCTAGGTAGGTGCCATTCCCACCCTAGTGCCTACGTTTGACGGCGTGCAGCGAGCACTTGGCAGCCTGGAGAAGCACATGGTCAACCAGGTCTTGGTTGAGACCGAGTTGGTGGGGGTGGGGAGCGAAGACCCCTGGAACAACCAGGAAGGAAGGACACCAGTATAATGCGATGCTTTATTGACAACGTTTCGCCCACACAGTGGGCGGAATAGGAGGAGAAATTTTTTTCCTGGATAGAGGCATGGTTGACAAATAGGCAGCAGAGAGTTTGCATAAATGGGGAGAAATCAGAGTGGGGAAGTGTCACAAGCGGTGTTCCACAGGGGTCAGTATTGGGCCCCTTGTTGTTCACAATCTACATAAACGACATAGATGAGTGAATAAATAGCGACATAAGCAAGTTTGCCGATGACACCAAAATAGGCCGTCCAATTCATTCAAATGAGGACATTAGAGCACTCCAGGAAGATTTGAATAGACTGATGCAGTGGTCGGAGAAGTGGCAGATGCAGTTTAATATAGATAAATGCAAAGTTCTAAATATTGGACAGGACAATAACCATGCCACATATAAACTAAATAATGTAGATCTTAATACTACTGATTGCGAAAAGGATTTAGGAGTTCTGGTTAGCAGTAATCTAAAACCAAGCCAGCAGTGCATAAGTGTTCGCAATAAAGCAAACCGAATCCTTGGCTTCATATCAAGAAGCATAAATAATAGGAGTCCTCAGGTTGTTCTTCAACTCTATATATCCTTGGTGAGGCCTCATCTAGATTATGCTGCACAGTTTTGGTCACCGTATTACAGAATGGATATAAATGCTCTGGAAAACGTACAAAGGAGGATGACTAAGTTGATTCCATGTATCAGAAATTTTCCCTATGAGGATAGACTGAGGGCCCTGAATCTGCACTCTCTAGAAAGGCGTAGAATTAGGGGGGATATGATTGAGGTGTATAAATGGAAAACAGTAATAAATAAAGGTGATGTAAATAGCGTGCTAAAAATATCTTGTATTGACAGGACTCGCAGCAATGGCTTTAAGTTGGATAAATTCAGATTCAGGAAGGATATAGGAAAGCATTGGTTTGGTAATAGAGTTGTCGATGAGTGGAACAAACTCCCGAGTACAGTTATAGAGGCTAAAACGTTGTGTAGTTTTAAAAATAGGCTAGATAAATATATGAGTGGGTGCGGGTGGGTGTGAGTTGGACCTGACTAGTTTGTGCTACTAGGTCAGATGCCGTGCTCCTTCCTTAAGTGAATGTAACCTGACCTGGATGGGTCGGGGCATTGGCTTAAGCCGGTGGGAGATTTGGACCTGCCTCGCATGGGCCAGTAGGCCTGCTGCAGTGTTCCTTTCTTATGTTCTTATATCGTGTTGAGAGTCAGGTGGAGATTGTTGATAAAGCCCATTGTGTGGGCGAAACGTTGTCAGTAAAGGACCGCATTATACTGTATTTGTGTTTATTTTTTTCAATCGTGTCTGTATTTTATATCTTATATCTCCACCGTACCTTGATGCTCTTGAAGGACTCTTGATGTAAGGAAATAAGAGCACTCCTCCGTCCAGGGCTCCAGTTCACACCTGGAGGCTTCAGGTGGTAGGAAGCCCCGCCCGCTCCTGCTTAGGAGTGTGCTATACCGGTTTTTTCTTATTTGTGGGTGGAATGGGGGTGGGATGACTGGGGGTGGGAGGACAGGGGTGGGAGGACTGGGGATGGGAGGGAGATATTCCGGTACAAACTAGGAGCCATGAATGGTCTGTGAATCCCCTGGTCGTATATGGCCTGAGGGATCCCAAGATTCACTGGAATAACATTCGATCCTTCATTCCTCTATTATTATTATTATTATTATTATTATTATTAAAGGCAATGTGCTTTTTTCACAACTCTGTTGCCAAACACTTGACGACTCGTAGGTCGTGGAAAAATCTGAAATTAGCATGCGATGTTTAATATTTTTTCCCCCCTCTTTTTCCCCGAGGTGGTTAAGCTAGCGGAAGAGCTGGACCACGTAACCAAAAGCTCTACTGAGCGGGGCGTTCGTTAAGACCCGCCTCAGGAAGAACTTTTTTTATTTTTCATCGTCTCTCCTGACGAGTACAACACAGGCTCTGTACTGCCAGATATTTAATAAATACTTTGCTTACAAAAAATATATGTGTTCTCTGGTTCCTTCAATAAAAGGTGGAAGCAAGGTCAGACGTCCCCTGCAGGTGGTGCGAGGATAACTAACTTGCAGTAATGATAACTTGCGCCAGCAGGATCGACCCCGCTGCAGGACTCAGCTGGTGGGTCCAGGAAGCATCCGCCACCCCGGGTGAGAAACGTGTATATACGAACGTTCACGGTTGCTGTGAAGGCGTTCGCAGGAGTGTCACGCTAAGACACCTCGTGAAAGACGTTGTTAGTGACTGCTCTTAGTGGTAGACATTGTAGTGTGAAGGATGGTACTGAGTGTTGGTCAGCTGTGCCTTGAGAGTGCACCTGGTAGAATGATAATTGTACAGTGATACTGACAACATGTGAGGAAGACACTTGTGTGCAGCTCAGGACACGGCTTCTTCAGGACTGAAGAAGACACTCACGGAGAGAAGAGTAAGAAGATTTACTCCCGGAACAAGTAGGAAGTGGGAAGCCAACGCTAGCAGCCACAGTGAATGACAACTGGTGGTCAGCAAAGACCGCTAAGAACATAAGAATGGAGGGACGCTGCAGAAGGCCTACTGGCCCTTACAAGGCAGGTCCTTATCAAAACCACCGCCACCCAAAGCTACCCAAGAATTTACTCCCGTACAGCGACAAGCTGTAGACGAAGACACTTGTATACAGTTGTCGCTAAATAAGAACACATCGAACAAGGAATGTGAAGACAAACTCACTCTCTCTCTCTCTCTCTCTCTCTCTCTCTCTCTCTCTCTCTCTCGGTGTGTTTACGGCGTAGATTTAGCGCTGACCTTCCTTTACGACTCGCTAAATCATAATAACACGATTGGAAACAAGCCACGGAACGGGTGGGTTTTGAACCCCATGGCGAGTGAGTCGTCAAACTCCCACCCGTTCCGTCGTTTTTAAAACCTGCCGTTCAACGTGTACTGGAAACTAATAGGTTTCCAGTACACGTTGTAGGTTGCTACTGCAACCTACAACGATTGTAGGTTGTTACTGTATCCTACAACGATTATATTATGCTTTAAACACTACCTATTTATATCCACGTATTGTTTGTAACGGCTTGACAAAGCTCCTGGAGAGCGAAACGTTGCCACAACAAAATGTCGCCTCAGTTGCACTTGTGTCCTTTCACCCAACACATTGTCAATAATTCTACCAACATTATTCCTACGCAAATAAGACAATGCGGGTTATGGCCGTTCACTGTGAAGGCGTTTCCACCCGGACCACAAGAAGAAACGCAGAGGTCTGGCAGATTTAGGTAGTCGTGAACGTCTTTGACTACGAATGTGAACGCATTTACCAGGTCTTCTGTGGGCTACGCTTCCCCTCTTATATTATCCATTGATTGTAGATATCCTCTGTTGTGAGGTTGAACACTTGCAACCTTGACAAACCTTGGGAAGGATATGCCATCCTGCCCAACATTAAGGTGGGTAATGTGACAATCTACATAATAAAGACGTGGATGAGGGTAATAGGCAGCAAAATAGGGAAGCTGACTAGGTAAAGGAACACAGGTGCAACTAATGTGATATCTGTGGCAACGTTTCGCTCTCCAGGAGCTTTGTCAAGTCGTTATGTAACGGCTCAACAAAGCTCCTGGAAAGCGACAGGTTGCCGCAATAAATGCCACATTATTTGCGTCTGTGTCCTCTTCACCTGACAATTTGTCGGTAATTCTACATTACTAATAAGTTTGCCGATGCCATCCCTTCTCTAAGTCAGTCTAAGAGTAGCCACTGCTGCTAGCAGGTACTGCTGCTCGCTGGTGAGGTCTCGTGGAGGTGCTAGCTAGCAGCAGTGGCTAGCCATTGCTGCTAGCAGGTACTGCTGCTCGCTGGTGAGGTCTCGTGGAGGTGCTAGCTAGCAGCACTGGCTAGCCATTGCTGCTAGCAGGTACTGCTGCTCACTGGTGAGGTCTCGTGGAGGTGCTAGCTAGCAGCACTGGCTAGCCATTGCTGCTAGCTTGTAGACTCACCACACATCCAGCTGAGGCAGACTGAATATCAAAATGGTATATAATACCGACAGGTTGGTAAGTAAGACACATATGTAACATTTAGGTATCTTTATTCCGAAACGTTTCGCCTACACACACTAGGCTTCTTCAGTCGAGTACTGAAAGTAGGCAGGAGCAGTAGAGATGTGAAGACGATGTAATCAGTCCATCACCCTTGAAGATTTGAGGTTGTCAGTCCCAATCAGTCCATCACCCTTGAAGATGTAGATGTGAGGTTGTCAGTCCCAATCAGTCCATCACCCTTGAAGATGTAGATTTGAGGTTGTCAGTCCCTCAGCCTGGAGTCGAGTTCTGTTTCATAGTCTGACACCGGCAGACTGGCTGTGTCATGTCATATGACAGACGAGACTGACACAAACGTCAGCGAGCATCAACACTCGTGCCGTACTGACGGTGTCAGTGATGAGTGTGTTACATCAACATCAACAATATACTTTAGTTATGAAAGTTGATATAATCTGAATTTACGTAGAGGGTAAAAAAAAAGTGTTTACTCACTTCTACTGTAAAGTGTTCAACTTGGTCAAGTTGAGGTACAGACAAACTTACCATCAAGTTGAAGAATGGCACACCTCAAGGAAGGTTCCTTGACGCTGGTGGAGGGGCTCTTGATCTAGGGAATTGGATCTATGCTCCAGTTCCCTGAATTGAGTCTGAATGCCTTCCATCCCTCCCTCCCCCCACAGGCGGTGTATAATCCTACGAGTTTAGCGCTCCCCCACGATTATAATAGTGGAGAATGGGACACCTGTGCAACACTTGCCCGGTCTTGGGCGAAACGTTGCCTCACGAGGCGTCTGGATATTGAGCACTCCAGTTGCTCTCTGCAGGACACGTGTAATCTCACTCCCTCAGGGTTTAGTGCTCACCAGCAGTAGAATCTACTGCTGTTGTCTTGTGTTTCCATTCGTCTACTCTTGGCTATTATCTACCTCCCACGGAGGTGGGAACGACACCAGCATCAACGGGAGGTGGGAACGACAACACCAGCATCAACGGGAGGTGGGAACGACAACACCAGCATCAACGGGAGGTGGGAACGACAACACCAGCATCAACGGGAGGTGGGAGCACCAGCATCAACGGGAGGTGGGAGCACCAGCATCAACGGGAGGTGGGAGCACCAGCATCAACGGGAGGTGGGAACAACAGCATCAACGGGAGGTGGGAGCACCAGCATCAACGGGAGGTGGGAACAACAGCATCAACGGGAGGTGGGAACAACAGCATCAACGGGAGGTGGGAACAACAGCATCAACGGGAGGTGGGAACAACAACACCAGCATCAACGGGAGGTGGGAACAACAGCACCAGCATCAACGGGAGGTGGGAACAACAGCACCAGCATCAACGGGAGGTGGGAACAACAGCACCAGCATCAACGGGAGGTGGGAACAACAGCACCAGCATCAACGGGAGGTGGGAATAACAGCACCAGCATCAACGGGAGGTGGGAATAACAGCACCAGCATCAACGGGAGGTGGGAATAACAGCACCAGCATCAACGGGAGGTGGGAACAACAGCATCAACGGGGGGTGGGAACAACAGCACCAGCATCAACGGGAGGTGGGAACAACAGCATCAACGGGAGGTGGGAACAACAGCATCAACGGGAGGTGGGAACAACAGCATCAACGGGAGGTGGGAACAACAGCATCAACGGGAGGTGGAAACAACGGCATCAACGGGAGCCTTGGAGAATGACCTCAAAACTGCGCATCAACTGACTGCCTGAGTGTTGAGAATCTCTCCCATCACCAACCCCCCTCCCTCTCTCCCATCACCAACCCCCTCACTCTCTCCCATTCCCAACCCCTCCCTCTCTCCATTCCCAACCCCTCCCTCTCTCCCATCACCAACCCCCTCCCTCTTTCCCATCACCAACCCCCCCCCTCTCTCCCTTCACCAACCCCCTCCCTCTCTCCCATCACCAACCCCCTCCTCTCCCATCACCAACCCCCTCCCTCTCTCCCATTCCCAACACCCTCCCTCTCTCCCATCACCAACCCCCTCCCTCTCTCCCATCACCAACCCCCTCCCTCTCTCCCATCACCATCCCCTCCTCTCTCCCATCACCAACCCCCTCCCTCTCTCCCATCACCAACCCCCTCCCTCTCTCCCATCACCAACCCCCTCCCTCTCTCCCATCACCAACCCCCTCCCTCTCTCCCATCACCAACCCCTCCCTCTCTCCCATTCCCAACCCCCTCCCTCTCTCCCATCACCAACCCCTCCCTTTCTCTCATCACCAACCCCCTCCCTCTCTCCCATCACCAACCCCCTCCCTCTCTCCCATCACCAACCCCCTCCCTCTCTCCCATCACCAACCCCCTCCCTCTCTCCCATCACCAACCCCTCCCTCTCTCCCATCACTAACCCCCTCCCTCTCTCCCATCACCAACCCCCTCCCTCTCTCCCATCACCAACCCCCTCCCTCTCTCCCATCACCAACCCCCTCCCTCTCTCCCATCACCAACCCCCTCCCTCTCTCCCATCACCAACCCCCTCCTCTCTCCCATCACCCACGCTACCTTACTCTGAGAGAAAACTTTCTCTCATTCCACCTGTTGCTATTCTTGCAACATTGCATAGCTCCTGATAACGCACGGAGTCATCTGAAAGATCTTGAGCTGAAGATTTCCGTCCCCCGTGGCTTGTCTTGCATTGCTAATATAGCTTGTCTGTGTGTATATATGTGTTGTGCCGAATAGGTAAAACTTGCGATTTTGGCTTAAATAGCAATGCTCTTCTTGCCGAATAAGGAAAGCGAAAATTCGTGTATACTGTAATTTCGCTAAAATCATTTTGAACCTAACGAAAAAAATATATGTCATTGTGTTTGTTTATTATGAAATTATTGTAAACTTATCTAAACTATAGTTGTATTAAACTAAATTAAATTGCGCTTGTTATAATAAGGTTAGGTAAGTTTTCTAAGGTTCTTTTAGTACAAAATTATTAATTTTTACATTAACTTAAATGAAAAAAATATATCTTTAAGCGTATAAGATAAATTTTTAGAAAGGACTTAATTTTAAATGAGTTCTTGTTAATGGACCAATTTTACCTATTCGGCACGATATATATATATATATATATATATATATATATATATATATATATATATATGAATACACGAATATACGTTATTGAGATGCATCCTCCCTCATTGCACAACCAAACTAACCGACCATAGACAGATTTATTCTTGTATGAATACGCTGGGGAATGCATGTATAAGTTAGCGTGTGGTGTGCATGCATCACCTGGCCCGCCGAGCACTCATCCCAGCCTTGGGGGGGGACTGCCTCTTTTTACGTGCACAAGGTGAGTCCTGAGGTGTTTACACTGTGCTTGCCAGTAACTCTATCTCAGCCACGCTTATACTGAGCGTCCTCCGCACCTGCCTACACCCACCCACCCAACCTATCACCAGAGTTTGTGGCTTTTAACCTGGTTCATTTTGAAGGCGTGTTGAAGAGGGGTTTGTAGGGGGGGGGACATTGTTTTTGAAGTCTTCAAGAAGCACTTTGGGGGATTTATCTGCTTCGTCTTCGTGATTTCAAACGGGATTTTATGACTGTTTTGTCTTCGAGAGTTCAGGGAAAAGTTATGGTATATTGGGTGCAGTAAAATTTATATAACAAAAAACAATGTTTAATAGCTCCGGTATTATTGTGAATCTGGACGCGTTTTATTCGTGTCAGACAGTGGCCAGGACAGGAGTGAAGAGGTGGGTGTTTGTCATGGAGCTTCCCTGATGATTTATTTATTTTAACTCACTAATGTGGAGTTAAGGTGATTTTGTAGTGGAGTGTAAGTTGTATATAAGTTACTCATTATTATATTATATATTTTTGTATAGGTGAGTTTTCGTGTCCTTCCTAATTGTAATAATAATATTTAATATGAAGGTTGATGTTGGCTCAAGAGTTGCTGTTTTTTCAGTGTAATTTAAATGCCCCAGACAACAAATTGAGCAGCCATTTAGGAGCCAGGGCCTTTTGTTTAAGTTACGATATCAAAGTCGTAACATTGGATCTACAAAAAAGTGTCTTCGTTTAACAGTTCCATCGGCAGGACCTAAGTTGCTCACAAGATCTGATCATCGTGACTTTACGATGAATTGTGGTTCGAAACCTCTCGTCTTCAAGAACTCAGAATGGGTTGTGGTTCATCTGTTCAGTCTTCAGAAGTGAGATCATCTGTTCAGTCTTCAGAAGTGAGATCCTCTGTTCAGTCTTCAGAAGTGAGATCATCTGTTCAGTCTTCAGAAGTGAGATCCTCTGTTCAGTCTTCAGAAGTGAGATCATCTGTTCAGTCTTCATTATTTCAGGAAAAAATGTGAATCATCTTCAGAGGAACAATAACTAAAGCGTAAGTGACACTTGTCAATGACCAATACTAACCCACAAGGAGACAGACACTCGGAAGATTAATTGATCTGTATATTTGGAGGCCCCTCCTGGACTCCTCAGCTGAAGCGCATCCCAGAAGGGGGTCGAAATATACGGATCAGTCAACCTCCTGAGTGGGAGGTTGATTGAGTGGGAGGATGATTGAGTGGGAGGGTTATTACTGAGCAAAACTTAACATGTCTGAATATGTCAAGAAGCTTCTTACGATGGTCTTCTTCAAGATGGGAAGACTCTTACTGGTGCCTGGAAAACTCTTGGTAAACAGTCTCGTGATTTTAGAGGTGGCGCGCACGAGGCTTCGGTTTGTAGGTCGGTGTGTGTAAGTTGACCATCTGTCCAGGCTTGAGCAAACTTGAGATGTATGTGTATAAGATAACTTGGCTTCCTCGGAGGCTAAGGAACAGTCAACGTCTTGGAGGAGTAAGATTTCCTTTCTGCGTATTTTTATCAGCATTTTGGTGGTGCAAAGTGGGATACTTTGCGTATTTCTTTATTCGTCTTTATGGTATTTTTTTTTTTTTTACATACGTTTGTTGAGTTTGTGGATTCGTATACATTTGTTAATTTGCAATTGTCTGTGCATTGAATCGGTGACTGAGAATACGTGATACCTATATGATTTCGATTTTGCTTTGCTGTGGACCCCATATCCATCTTGTAGAGGGCAGCGCAAGAGCATATGGATACACACGAGGCCTACGAACTTGCCCCCCCTACCCCCCAAAGAAAGGGTTAACAGGAGTACATCTAGATTTATATCTACATTTTTTTTTCATCTGTTGAAAGCAAATTTAAGATATTTTCTTTGACATCTTATTTTCATTACTAACTTTCCTGGAATATCTCACACACATACACACACACACGGGGCCAGGAGCTGTGAATCGACCCGTGCAACCACAACTAGGTGAGTACACACACACACGAATGAGCATCACAACGAACCCAAATATTGGACGTTTCTCATTTTCAATAGAGTGCCACACACTCAGGCACAGTGTGTCTCATTCGCGGTTCTCAGCGGCATACTTTACACCCCAGCAAGGAAGTGGCTAAGATTCTGCTGTGTGGGTACTTTCTGCTGGAGTGTCGTCAGTACCCAGGCAGGGCACTGCCCAACACCGCTCACAATTTGTATTTGGAGCGTCATTAGGCCCCAACCAATCCCAGGCCAGACTCCAACCACGCGTGTGCAGATGTGAGTTGCATTTGTGTCCTTTTACTTAACAGATGTGAATTGTTTTAAATGCTAGGTGGTACCGACAAGCCCTGGAAAAGGACGCTTGTGTATAGTCCAGGCCATTCACGAAAACGTTTCGCCAACCAGTGCCTGGAGTCGGTGTGTTCAGTCTTGATAGACTGAACGCATGGACTCCAGACTGAGGGACTAATTACCTCAAACTTCTCATCTTCCACCGTTCTTCTCTGTATTAGACTGAAGAAGCCACTGGCTTCTTTGTGCACAAGTGTTTCATTTATCAAGGTGGTCTCTACCTAGCATCATGCAAGTTACTGTACCACTAGTGGGCGGGGTCGCTTACCGCTGGCATCTAGCACTGTTGTACCACTGCTGGTGGACTCTTACAGCGCGCGTTGATGGTCTTTTGTTTATAGTTTTACAGTCTTCCCATTATGTCCTTGAATTTGTATTGATAAAGCCACTGGAGGGCGAAACGTCTACAAATAAAGATACCCAGATGTTGCACATGTGTCTTGATTCTTCATCTCACACAACTGGTACCATCCGGTTGGCATCAGGTATGCACACCAGGTATGCCCAAAGACTTGGTGTCTGAAGGATAATAAGAGTTCTCGCGCACACTCTTAAATATTCAACAGCTCTTTGACGGGTTACCGGCTTTAGTACCTCTTACATATGCTCTTACTGGTACAGTAAGTACATCGCGCGAGGCTACAGCCACAGGAACCACAATCTGAGAGCGTCAGTACTGGTTCAGTCTGATGCAATTGTCGTATTGTGGAGAATGGAGACTGTGGAGCAGAACTCTTCTCCAGGCTGAAGGACTGACCGCCTCTAAACTACGTCTTCGAGGTTGATGGACTGATTACATTGTCTTTGCAACTCCACTGCTTCTGCTGCCTCCTCTGTATTCGACTAAAGAAGCCTACTGTGTAGGCGAAACGTTTCTTAATAAATAATTTTATTTTAACAAGTACATGTACAAGGTATAAAGACCATAGCTGACATCAATGACATACTACTATATAGAAAGCCGCTTGTTATGCTGAGCATTTCCCGCAAATTAGGTCAGTTTTGTCCCAGGATGCGACCCACACCAGTCCACTAATACACAGGTACCCATTTTTACTGATGGGTGAACATAGACAACTGTTGTAAGGAAACACGCCCAATGTTTCAACCCTCGCCGGGAATCGAACGCGGACACTCGCCGTGTGAAGCGAGAGCTTTAGCCACCGGACCACGGGGTACCCAACTGTTGCACATGTCTTACCAGCTTGTTGGTGTTGTTTATCATGTTCATGACCCTGCTGACTTATTTGTATAAATGCTTTAGAAGACTGACAAGTTGATAAATGAGACATTTGGCTTCTGCAGTCCAGCAGATAGAGCTCTGTATTGACTGAAGAAGCCACTGGCTGGCGAAAAGTTTCGCAACACAGTGGCATCATCAGTCCAATACGAAGAAGAATGATGAAGATCAGAAAGAGTTTGATGTGATCAGTGGTGACTGATTACCTCAAACTACTCCTGATCTTCACCATTCTTCTTTGTATCGGACTGAAGAAACCACTGACTGACGAAACGTTTCCATGATGAAGATACCCAAGTGTTGCACACATGTCTAATTCTCCAGTCGAACACAGAGGGGTCAGCAGAAGTAGCAGAGATGTAGCTGTCGGCACCTGGGCTCTTCTCACACCTGTTGTTTCTTCTCTTCGCTTCCACCTCTTGATATAAAGCCAAGAAGGCCATTAACTTTATGCTAAACCTTCATTTACTCTTGCTTTCACTTAACCACAACTTCTAAGATGTAAATTATTTACATTGTAAATGGCACGAGGGTGATCTCTCCCACTCACAACATGAGGACATTTAAATCATTCTCTAACACCTTGCTTCCTAGTTTATGTCGGAGGGTTTTTGTGGCGTCAGTCAGATGGTTTAACGTTGCCATTGGGTCGTCTAAGTCGCTTAGGTTTATCGCAAGGGGTGATCCACCTCTCTCATTTCTCCCTATTTATGCAGATTGAATTATAGGCGAGGATAGTCACCATTAGTTGTTGGACACTGGCACTCATCCTATGAGTGAACAACAGTGGCACTCGTCCTGTGAGCCAACACAACAGTGGCACTCGTCCTGTGAGCCAACACAACAGTGGCACTCGTCCTGTGAGCCAACACAACAGTGGCACTCGTTCTGTGAGCCAACACAACAGTGGCACTCGTCCTGTGAGCCAACACAATAGTGGCACTCGTCCTGTGAGCCAACACAACAGTGGCACTCGTCCTGTGAGCCAACACAACAGTGGCACTCGTCCTGTGAGCCAACACAACAGTGGCACTCGTCCTGTGTGTGAACACACCAGTGGCACTCGTCCTGTGTGTGAGCACACCAGTGGCACTCGTCCTGTGTGTGAGCACACCAGTGGCACTCGTCCTGTGTGTGAGCACACCAGTGGCACTCGTCCTGTGTGTGAGCACACCAGTGGCACTCGTCCTGTGTGTGAGCACACCAGTGGCACTCGTCCTGTGTGTGAGCACACCAGTGGCACTCGTCCTGTGTGTGAGCACAACAGTGGCACTCGTCCTGTGTGTGAGCACAACAGTGGCACTCGTCCTGTGTGTGAGCACAACAGTGGCACTCGTCCTGTGTGTGAGCACAACAGTGGCACTCGTCCTGTGTGTGAGCACAACAGTGGCACTCGTCCTGTGTGTGAGCACAACAGTGGCACTCGTCCTGTGTGTGAGCACAACAGTGGCACTCGTCCTGTGTGTGAGCACAACAGTGGCACTCGTCCTGTGTGTGAGCACAACAGTGGCACTCGTCCTGTGTGTGAGCACAACAGTGGCACTCGTCCTGTGTGTGAGCACAACAGTGGCACTCGTCCTGTGTGTGAGCACAGTGGCACTCGTCCTGTGTGAGCACAACAGTGGCACTCGTCCTGTGTGAGCACAACAGTGGCACTCGTCCTGTGTGAGCACAACAGTGGCACTCGTCCTGTGTGTGAGCACAACAGCGGCACTTGTCCATTGAGCGTACACAACAGCGGCACTCGTCCTGTGAGTAAGCAACAGCGGCACTCGTCCCGTGAGTGAACACAGTGGCAATCAGCCTGTGAATGAACACAGTGGCACTCAACCTGTGAGTGAACACAAGTGGCACTCAACCTGTGAGTGAACACACCAGTGGCACTCAACCTGTGAGTGAACACACCAGTGGCACTCAACCTGTGAGTGAACACACCAGTGGCACTCAACCTGTGAGTGAACACACCAGTGGCACTCAACCTGTGAGTGAACACACCAGTGGCACTCAACCTGTGAGTGAACACACCAGTGGCACTCAACCTGTGAGTGAACACACCAGTGGCACTCAACCTGTGAGTGAACACAACAGTGGCACTCAACCTGTGAGTGAACACACCACCTTGAACACCCCGCATCAGGCCAAATGGTCACTAGATCAGTGCAACTATAATAGTCAACACCTTGCTGATGGGTAGTAGTGTGGTGCTTCCTGGCCCTAGCCAGGAGGAGGTCGATAGTTATCTTCAACCAGCCCTCTCCCTCCCTCCCTTCCCAGCCCCTGAGGATGAGAGAGAGAGAGAGAGAGAGAGAGAGAGAGAGAGAGAGAGAGAGAGAGAGAGAGTGTTTAACTACCTGCCTTGGAAAGTTAAGCAGTACAAGGGAGGTGTGTGTTTTGCCAGGTTGTTGGTGCTGTGAGAGTAGCAGGTTGTTGGTAATCAGTCCCTCACCCAAGGCTAAGGGACTGATTACTTAATCTTCCAATTATGGCCTTGAATTTATACTGACAAAGCCACTGAATGGCGAAACGTCTATAATAAAGATACATGTACAACTAAAATAAGGACTGAAGAAGACACATGTGGCGTAAATGTTTCCTACAATAAATGTCCTGAACTTTAGATAAATGTGTCTCTTTCCACATCTTATCGGCGTCGCCATTTCTTAGGTACGTGTACAACATGTAAATGACTGGTTCAGAGAACCGACGAGTTGGTAAATTAGACACATATGCAACACTTAGGTATCTTTATTGAGGAAACGTTTCGCCACACAGTGGCTTCATCAGTCCAATACAAAGGAGAATCGTGAAGAACAGGAGGAGAATGAGGTGGTCAGTCCATCAATCTTGAATAGAATACAACATATGAAATACAGGGATTTCTTCGCTTGCCTATTCCTTGGGCACGACCTACTTCCACATTGGACAAATGTGACACCTCCTACAACTGCTGCACCTCTCCTGTCTACAGTATATAAGCTTCCTCTACGCTCATATGTTGTATTCTATTCAAGATTGATGGACTGACAACATCGACTCAAGGTTGAGGGACTGACCACCTCACACTCCTCCTGTTCTTCACGATTCTCCTTTGTATGGACTGATGAAGCCACTGTGTGGCGAAACGTTTCCTCAATAAAGATACCTAAGTGTTGCATATGTGTCTAATTTACCAACGTGTACAACAGTTGGAAATCTTTAGTGTTGAAACGTTTCGCCCACACAGTAGGCTTCTTCAGTCAAATACAGAGGCAGCAGGTGTGGTAGTGAAATAAAGATGATGTAATCAGTCCATCAACCTTTGAGAAATAGTGTTTGAGGGGGTCAGTCCCTCAGCCTGGAGCTTAGGGACTGACCCCCACCTTTCGTTATTGGCAAGAACCAAGTCAAGCAGGTTATTTCCTCTAGTTGGTTCTGTCACAAACTGTTTTAAAAAAAGTAATTCTTGATCGTATCAAGAAAGTCGCTAGGCTCAATATTTCTTGTCAAATTAGAGCTTTGTCATGTCTTGATAACGCTGTTAGAGGTCTGTCATGCCTAGATAAGGCTCTTAGAGCGTTGTCACGCCTTGATAAGACTGTTTTGTCATGCCAATTAGAGCTTGATCTTGCGTGGTTTAATGAACCTGGAGGTCAGGAATCAGTAGAGCTGGTCGATACGTATTAAGAGTTGACAAGAGCTGTGATTCGACCCCTTCAAATGAAAGCAGGTGAACACATACAGGCCAGGTGAACACAAACAGGTGAACACACACAGGTGAACACAAACACCACCTGGGAACACCTGCAGGTAGCAGCATCTGTCAGGACAGTATCTGAGGCCGCTGGTGAAGTCACATCAGCGTCATCTCACTGTTCTTTAATCGTGACTGCTGACGTCTCAGTGTCGTTAAGTCAGCCTCTGACGTCGTCAGCTTGTCACAGTGACGTCACCTAGCGCGGTGATGTCACCGTGTGCTGTGTCATGACCAAGTTGGGGATGTCAGCCGTGTTGCGTCAGGGGGGTGTTATCGTAGCTGGTTATCACAAGTGTCAACACAAGCGATGTAGTGTCCGCCTCGACCACTGCCGACTAGTGGCGCTGTGCTCCTACGCAACACTGCAGTACGCTGAATATGATAATAGTACACAATACCGACAAGTTGATGAGTAAGACACATGTGCAACAGTTAGGTACCTTTATTTCGAAACGTTTCGCCTACACAGTAGGCTTCTTCAGTCGAGTACAGCGGAGGCAGCCGAAGCAGTAGACTTGTGTATATATATATAAGTCTACTGCTTCGGCTTCCTCCTCTGTACTCGACTGTAGAAGTCGACTGCATAGGCGAAACGTTTCGGAATAGATACCTAAGTGTTGCATATGTGTCTTATCAACTGCAGTAGGCAACCCACCAGTGGGGACTCCACTGACGTCACGACTTCGCTAGTCACCAGGATGAGCGGCCATATTGTTCTCACACGATATGTAAACAAAGTGACATTCGTGTCCAAAAAAATATAAGTGTATCATCCAGATGCTTATATTGTAACATATTTATTTCTGTGAATTTCACATTACACTAACGTGGAAATAAACAAACAACAAAAAAGAGGAATAGAGTCAAGTTAGAAGTGACTAGTGGTGAAAATTAATGAAGAATTTGACACGTGTGCAACATCTGGGTATCTTTATTTGTAGACGTTTCGCCAACAAGTGGTTTTTATCTATACAATACAAGGACGTAATGCGAAGACTGTAGAACTATATACACAAGATGAGGTAATCAGTCCCTCGGTCTTGGAGTTGGTGAAGAGCACCGTAGTCTTCCGGACTTATGACCTTGTATTGATAAAGCCACTGGTTGGCGAAACGTCTACAAATAAAGATACCCACATGTTGCACATGTGTCTAATTGCAGAACAACCACTCTGAAAGAACAGCGAAATTCCAATCGCCCTCGTGACTTCTGACATTATCAAGTTCCTTGATAATGTCAAGTCACGAAAGCGCCTGGAATTTCGCTGTTCTCTCACAGTGGTTGTTCTGCATATTGTGATATCACCTGTTTACTGTGATTGTATACTACTGGGAAAATTAATGAGCGAGGTTGTTTTACCCTCAGATGTGAGACTACTTGCCAGTATAACAGATATTGTTACCTACTGAGACTGTTAACCTGGACTCCACGAAGAACAACACTCTACAATACCGTGACTGGAACAATACACGAATAACCCAAACATAGAGAGAGAGAGAGAGAGAGAGAGAGAGAGAGAGAGAGAGAGAGAATTATGACGACGTTTCGAGCCGAGTTGGACCATTTACAAGTCATCCCTCAAGGGAGGTTCCCTGATGCTTGTGAGGGGCTCTTGATCTAGGAAATTGGATCTGTGCTCCAGTTCCTTGAATTAAGCCTGAATGCCTTCCCCCCCCCCTCAGGCGCTGTATAATCCCTAAGGGTTCAGTACTCCGATCATAATAATAATAATTTACAAGTCACACTAGTCACTAGTGACTGTAAATGGTCCGAATCTGACCGAAACGTCAACATGACACTTGTTTGTTTCCTATGTGCGGGTTGTGTACTGGTCTCCACAACAATGCCAACACAGTAGAGGTTATAAAGGGTTTTTGAGAAGCCTTGAAGCAGTGTGTCTGTGGATGATGACACAGTCAGGAACACTGGGGACTGACTACATCATTATTTCTCTACTACACCTGCTGACTCTGTATTTGACTGAAGAAGCCTACTGTGTGGGCGAAACGTTTCATCAATAAAGATACCCAGCTGTTGCACACGTGTCTTAATCTTCATTTTTTTGCAGGGGGGGGGGGAGCTTTATTTAATATCCAATAGACCTCAATAGATTTAGGAATACTTATTAACGACCCATCAAACAGGTAATGATGGGTCGTTATATTAATCGACAGAGAATAAAATATTGTGAAAAGGAAAATTAAGTCACATTGACGAGTAGTGTAAAGGTTGTGTGCAACTCTGAACGTCCCTCGTAGAGTAGATAGGTTTTAAACCCGACAAGCCAGCCAACTAGTAAGCCAACACCCGTATATAAGAACGCTATCTTTTTTTTTCTAAATAAGAGGTTAACCTGTTTTGATAGGCCTATGGATGTCTGAGTACTTACTGAATCGTCAGGCATAAAACGGGTACAAGTATGTAGGTATAAGGTTAGTCAGGAAGCAGGACAAGTGTTTCGTGACGTGGGTCTTAGTCACGTGATGACTCGCAGCTGGTAATTTTGGTCATCTGACCGAGACCTTCCACTGGCTTACCCCTCCACCTCCTTTATAAACTTTTATGGTTATGATTACAACCAGTTTATAACGTGTACAAGACACGTACTCTCGCTTAATAACTGTTTTAATTTTTTTTAATTGTTTATGGTATTTAAATCAAATGTGACCTTTTTTTCCTGTGACTTTTTTTCCTGTGACTCTTTTTCCTGTGACTTTTTTTCTGTGACTTTTTTTCTGTGACTTTTTTTTCCTGTGACTTTTTTCCTGTGACCTTTTTTTCCTTGACCAAAATTGTGACTTTTTCGCTGTTAGTTCTGACACCGGCGACAAAGACCAGTGTCAGGAGATACTGGTCTCTTTGCTGACGGACAAAACACCGCAGCCAGCAAGCCGGATCAACCCATCAACAAGGCTGTCCTCAGCTGTCTCGTAGCTCGATTGCTAGCGCACTCACCTCACACACCGAGGTCCGTGGTTCGATCCCCGGTACGGGTGAAAACATTAGGACGTGTTTCCTTAAGACACCTGCTGTCCATGTTCACCTAGCAGTAAAATAGGTACCTAGGTGTTAGTCGACTGGTATGGGTCGCATCCTGGGGACAAATTTACCCTAATTTGCGGGAAATGCTCAGCATAACAAGGGACTTTCTATATAGTAATATGTCATTGATGTCAGCTATGGTCTGTATAAGTTGTATCATGTTCGTGTATAAATAAAGATTATTATTATTATTTATTATTATTTATTATTATTAATTATTATTATAAGTTTTTTCTTGCTGAATATAAAGTTGTTATAGGCCTTACGACCCTTATCAGGCAGGTCCAACTCGCACTCGACCAATAACAACTCCACAAACAGCTTCCAGCTCTCTCAGTCGAGAGGCGGGACGAAGAGCTGGAGCTCACCCACCCACCAGACTCAAGGCTCCAAACCCATAAGTCATTACCTTGAGGTCAACCTGGCACTGCGTGGCACTCTGCTGCTGGGTTCTTGATACAAGGAATTGGAGCTACCCCCTCACCCCCTCCCACTCTCCAGGCGCTGTATAACCATAATGAATACAACAACACAGACGTGCACTTGTGCACGTCTGTGTTGTTGTGCACGTCTGTGTTGTGCACGTCTGTGTTGTTGTGCACGTCTGTGTTGTGCACGTCTGTGTTGTTGTGCACGTCTGTGTTGTTGTGCACGTCTGTTGGTCAACATGTGACTCTTCTGTTTGTTTATATATATATAATATATATATATATATATATATAAAATATATATATATATATATATATATATATATATATATATATATATATACTCAGGTGATTTATGGAACTATACCATGTAATCATCTGTAGATTACCAGAATCAGGTAATGGAGGCATGATACAGGCAGGTAATGGAGGCATGATACAGGCAGGTAATGGAGGCATGATACAGGCAGGTAATGGAGGCATGATACAGGCAGGTAATGGAGGCATGATACAGGCAGGTAATGGAGGCATGATACAGGCAGGTAATGGAGGCATGATACAGGCAGGTAATGGAGGCATGATACAGGCAGGTAATGGAGGCATGATACAGGCAGGTAATGTAGGCATGATACAGGCAGGTAATGGAGGCATGATACAGGCAGGTAATGTAGGCATGATACAGGCAGGTAATGGAGGCATGATACAGGCAGGTAATGGAGGCATGATACAGGCAGGTAATGGAGGCATGATACAGGCAGGTAATGGAGGCATGATACAGGCAGGTAATGGAGGCATGATACAGGCAGGTAATGGAGGCATGATACAGGCAGGTAATGGAGGCATGATACAGGCAGGTAATGGAGGCATGATACAGGCAGGCAATGGAGGCATGATACAGGCAGGTAATGGAGGCATGATACAGGCAGGTAATGGAGGCATGATACAGGCAGGTAATGGAGGCATGATACAGGCAGGTAATGGAGGCATGATACAGGCAGGTAATGGAGGCATGATACAGGCAGGTAATGGAGGCATGATACAGGCAGGTAATGGAGGCATGATACAGGCAGGTAATGGAGGCATGATACAGGCAGGTAATGGAGGCATGATACAGGCAGGTAATGGAGGCATGATACAGGCAGGTAATGGAGGCATGATACAGGCAGGTAATGGAGGCATGATACAGGCAGGTAATGGGTGGACAAGATGTAAAGAGAAATATGGGAACACAAACACCTTGACTTATCAAGTGTCTTCTGGGGATTATCATTGTACTTCTTTTGTGACTCCCTCACTCCCTTTATCCCTCTCCCAACTCCACTTCCTCCTCTCTTTTCCCTACCTCTCTCCTCTCCCCTTTTCCGAGGGGAAAATCTCCTTTTCAGCTCAAGGATACCTGAAAGGTGCTACCGGGGGTCAACCCCCCCTTCCCCCGCGGCCCAGTCCCAGGAGGTCTTGATCCACCAGGCCTCCCGGTGGATCAGGGCCTGATCAACCAGGCTGTTACTGCTGGTCGCAAGCATACCAATGTGCGAACCAGCAATAACAACGACAGCAACAGCAACGGAAGCAGCAACAGCAGCAGCAACGGAAGCAGCAACAGCAACGGAAGAAGCAACAGCAACGGTAGCAGCAATGGAAGCAGCAGCAGCAGCAACGGAAACAGCAGCAGCAACGGAAGCAGCAACAGCAGCAGCAACGGAAGCAACAGCAGCAACAACAGAAGCAGCAGCAGCAACAGAAGCAGCAACAGCAGCAGCAACGGAAGCAGCAACAGCAGCAGCAACAGTAGCAGCAACGGAAGCAGCAGCAGCAACGGAAGCAGCAACAGCAGCAGCAATAGCAGCAGCAACGGAAGCAGCAACAGTAGCAGCAACAGTAGCAGCAACAGTAGCAGCAATGGAAGCAGCAGCAGCAACAGAAGCAGCAACAGCAGCAGCAACGGAAGCAGCAACAGCATCAGCAACAGTAGCAGCAACGGAAGCAGCAGCAGCAGCAACAGTAGCAGCAACGGAAGCAGCAGCAGCAATAGCAGCAGCAACGGAAGCAGCAGCAGCAACGGAAGCAGCAGCAGCAACAGCAGCAGCAACGGAAGCAGCAACAGAAGCAGCAGCAGCAACGGAAGCAGCAACAGCAGCAGCAACAGTAGCAGCAACGGAAGCAGCAGCAGCAGCAGCAACAGTAGCAGCAACGGAAGCAGCAACAGCAGCAGCAATAGCAGCAGCAACGGAAGCAGCAGCAGCAACAGCAGCAGCAACGGAAGCAGCAACGGAAGCAGCAGCAGCAACAGCAGCAGGACATCAGCAACAGTTTTAGTTTCATTCTTTCCGCTATGTACACTCCCTGTCCTTCCTCTCATTCCCCCTCTTTATCTTTTCTTCTCTTCCCTCTCCCAGGTCGATTCGCCTTCCCTCGATTCCCTCCCCTCCACACAACTCTTTCCCAACTCCCTTCCCATCATTCCTTCTCGTCAATTCACAACCCCCTTCTCCTGCTCCTCCTCCTCCTCCTCTTCTTCACCCCTCTTCCTTTCTCCTCCTCCTCCTCTCTTCCCCCAAGGTTGACACAACATCATTGACACAAACAAGGTCACTGCGTCTCAAACCAGGTCAGCCGACTTACCTGTCGTCTAGTGGCGTCAATTACTGGTGACCTTCCCTTCCCCCTCTACCCCCTCCTCCCCTCCCTCAAGCCACCCCCCCACCACCACCCCATTTTTAATTGACTACCAATCCTCTTCCATGACCCATTCTAAAATTCATCCCTTGGAAAGTTCTCTTAGTGACTCACAGATGCCCTCTTGCTCTTCAGGTGTGGGTATAATGCCTACCTGGTCAAGCTCTACCTCCCGTGCCCAGTGTGCAGCCTTCGCTCTCCTGCGTCGGTTTCTTAACGTTGTAGACAACCTCAATTTACGGTTCGCGCAAATTTTTCAAAACTTTTTTTTCAGGTTAAGTTAGATTAAGCTAGGTTAAGTTAGCTTATATCAGGCTATCTTAAGTTGCCTTGTTGATCAGGTCCTGATCCACGGTGAGGCCTGGTCATGGACTGAGCCGAGGGGGCGTTGACCCCCGGAACACCCTCCAGGTAGACTCCAGGTAGGTGTACGGCCGGTATAGAGCCAATGAAACATTTAAATTACTGGGAACACCTTGAAGTACTAAACATGGACTCAGGCGGAGGCGAGAGAGAGAGAGATATATAGCTGGAAGGTACTCGAGGGCCTGGTCCCAAATCTGCACACTGCCATAACATACTGGAGCGAGATAGGAGGAAGTGTAAAATAAACCCAGTGAAAAGCAGGGATGCAGTAAGCACAAATGAGAGAACATTGTATCAACATTCGTGGTCCCAGATTATTCAACTTCTTAGCAGAAGATATCAGAAACACTGCTGGAACAAGTGTAGAAGTCTTCAAGAGGAAATTGGACAAATATCTTCAGGAATACCCTCCATGATGGCACCAGATCAACTATGCTGTGGGTCACTGGATCGCCAGTAGCAACAGCCTGGTTGGCCCCGGCAAACACCAGACGATCCTGGCCCTTGGTCGGGCTCCGGGAGTAGAAAAAACTCTCGAAATTAATCAAAGGTAGGAAGTGTGTACAAGGCATGGCGGTAGTGATGAATATGGTTGATACCATTTAAACAACAATTACCCTCTCCCTCCTTCCTTCCCTCCTTCCGCCCTCCTTTCCTTAGTCCCTTGTTCCTTCTCCCCTATATAACATTTCGTGTCGTATGAGGTCAAGTGTTGCCCTAAGTGAGGTCTTGTCACCTAGCTTCATGACTGACTCTCCAGGTGACTCTCTCTCTCATATCTTTATATTGTAGTTTTGGTAGTGTTAAGATAAGAGTGAGGTGATTGAGAGTACAGCAGTGTTGGAGGGTAACAAGCTCTTGTTAACACTGACCTCGGGCGCTGTTTCACAACCCTCACTCACTAGCTCACTCTCACTCCCTCTCTCATTCACTCTCACTCCACCTTTCATCACTATCCTTCTGCAGTCTCTGCCAGGTCTTGCCACGGTAGGGAGGGACACGTCTCGAACACAGACAACAGCAGAAGTAGTTGTCAGTGGATCACCCTCGCAGGGAGGTGGTTAGTCCCTCAAGCCAGACCTTCCATACTAAGAGTAGTGATCCACCTGGATTCTCTGCCTGGAGGGTGTTCCGGGGGTCAACGTCCCCGCGGCCTGGTTCATGATCAGGCCTCACGGTGGATCAGGGCCTGATCAACCAGGCTGTTACTGCTGGCCGCACGTTACTAACACTGCAATCAATTTTTTTCTATTTTTCAGAGCTTGCATGGCCTTCAACACTGCAACAGCACCTCCCTCTTGATGAAGATTGTGCGATACTTGGCCGTCTTTATTGTTGAAATGTTTACCTTGAACGACAGCAAGATGCTTTAGTCAAATACAGGCGAGTATAACGCTGGAGACACTTCTAGTAGTAGTAGTAGTAGTAATAGTAGTTGTTGTAGTTTTGAAATTCTCTCGCCGTCAGCGTCCCATAGCTCGATTGCTAGCGCACTCGGCTCTCACACACACTGAGGTCCGGGGGTCGATCCCAGGTACGAGTGGAAACATTAGGACGTGTTTCTTAAAGACACCTGCTGTCTATGTTCACCCATCAGTAAAATAGGTACCTGGGTGTTAGTGGACTGGTGTGGGTCGCATTCTGGGGATAAAATTAACCTAATTTGCGGGAAATGCTCAGCATAATAAGCGGCTTTCTATATAGTAGTATGTCACTGATGTCAGCTATGGTCTGTGTAAGTTATATCATGTACTTGTAGAAATAAAGATTAGTATTATTATTATCTGTTTGTTATGCGTTAACGAAAACCTGTTGAGAAGGGTGACGAGACGCGCTAAACCCTCAGGGGTCACTTTATTTATAATTACAGTCTAGGAAGGCCAAAAAAATTATCTATGGACATAGACTAATGTTTTGAAAGCTATTGAAGTTAAAATATAAAAAATAATAACGTGAGGCCCTGGTCGAGGGCCATGTGGCCCTGCGAGTGGCCCTGCGAATGGCTCTGTAAGTTTAGAATTAAACCAGACGTGACCAACAGGGAAACAACATGAACCTCTCTCCGTCCTTCCTATCCCTCTCTCCGTCCTTCCTATCCCTCTCTCCGTCCTTCCTATTCCTCTCTCCGTCCTTCCTATCCCTCTCTCCGTCCTTCCTATTCCTCTCTCCGTCCTTACTATCCCTCTCTCCGTCCTTCCTATCCATCTCTCCGTCCTTCCTATCCCTCTCTCCGTCCTTCCTATCCCTCTCTCCGTCCTTCCTATCCCTCTCTCCGTCCTTCCTATCCCTCTCTCCGTCCTTCCTATCCATCTCTCCGTCCTTCCTATCCATCTCTCCGTCCTTCCTATCCATTTCTCCGTCATTCCTATCCATCTCTCCGTCCTTCATATCCCTCTCTCCGTCCTTCCTATCCCTCTCTCCGTCCTTCCTATCCATCTCTCCGTCCTTCCTATCCATCTCTCCGTCCTTCCTATCCATCTCTCGTCCTTCCTATCCCTCTCTCCGTCCTTCCTATCCTCTCTCCGTCCTTCCTATCCCTCTCTCCGTCCTTCCTATCCCTCTCTCCGTCCTTACTATCCATCTCTCCGTCCTTACTATCCATCTCTCCGTCCTTCCTATCCATCTCTCCGTCCTTCCTATCCCTCTCTCCGTCCTTCCTATCCCTCTCTCCGTCCTTCCTATTCCTCTCTCCGTCCTTCCTATCCCTCTCTCCGTCCTTCCTATTCCTCTCTCCGTCCTTACTATCCCTCTCTCCGTCCTTCCTATCCATCTCTCCGTCCTTCCTATCCCTCTCTCCGTCCTTCCTATCCCTCTCTCGTCCTTCCTATTCCTCTCTCGTCCTTCCTATCCTCTCTCCGTCCTTCCTATTCCTCTCTCGTCCTTCTATCCCTCTCTCGTCCTTCCTATCCATCTCTCCGTCCTTCCTATCCCTCTCTCCGTCCTTCCTATCCCTCTCTCGTCCTTCCTATCCCTCTCTCCGTCCTTCCTATCCCTCTCTCCGTCCTTCCTATCCATCTCTCCGTCCTTCCTATCCATCTCTCCGTCCTTCCTATCCCTCTCTCCGTCATTCCTATCCATCTCTCCGTCCTTCATATCCCTCTCTCCGTCCTTCCTATCCCTCTCTCCGTCCTTCCTATCCATCTCTCCGTCCTTCCTATCCATCTCTCCGTCCTTCCTATCCATCTCTCCGTCCTTCCTATCCATCTCTCCGTCCTTCCTATCCCTCTCTCCGTCCTTCCTATCCCTCTCTCCGTCCTTCCTATCCCTCTCTCCGTCCTTACTATCCATCTCTCCGTCCTTCCTATCCATCTCTTTGTCCTTCCTATCCATCTCTCCGTCCTTCCTATCCATCTCTCCGTCCTTCCTATCCATCTCTCCGTCCTTCCTATCCATCTCTCCGTCCTTCCTATCCATCTCTCCGTCCTTCCTATCCATCTCTCCGTCCTTCCTATCCATCTCTCCGTCCTTCCTATCCATCTCTCCGTCCTTCCTATCCATCTCTCCGTCCTTCCTATCCCTCTCTCCGTCCTTCCTATCCCTCTCTCGTCCTTCCTATCCTCTCTCCGTCCTTCCTATCCCTCTCTCCGTCCTTCCTATCCTCTCTCGTCCTTCCTATCCTCTCTCCGTCCTTACTATCCCTCTATCCGTCCTTACTATCCATTTCTCCGTCCTTCCTATCCCTCTCTCTGTCCTTCCTATCCATCTCTCCGTCCTTCCTATCCATCTCTCCGTCCTTCCTATCTCTCTCTCCGTCCTTCCTATCCATCTCTCCGTCCTTCCTATCCATCTCTTCGTCCTTCTATCCCTCTCTCGTCCTTCCTATCCCTCTCTCGTCCTTCCTATCCCTCTCTCGTCCTTCCTATCCCTCTCTCGTCCTTCTATCCCTCTCTCCGTCCTTCCTATCCCTCTCTCCGTCCTTCCTATCCTCTCTCGTCCTTCCTATCCCTCTCTCCGTCCTTCCTATCCATCTCTCCGTCCTTTCTATCCATCTCTCCGTCCTTACTATCCTCTCTCGTCCTTCCTATCCCTCTCTCCGTCCTTACTATCCTCTCTCCGTCCTTCCTATCCCTCTCTCGTCCTTCCTATCCTCTCTCCGTCCTTCTATCCATCTCTCCGTCCTTTCTATCCATCTCTCCGTCCTTACTATCCCTCTCTCCGTCCTTACTATCCCTCTCTCCGTCCTTCCTATCCATCTCTCCGTCCTTCCTATCCCTCTCTCCGTCCTTACTATCCCTCTCTCCGTCCTTCCTATCCATCTCTCCGTCCTTCCTATCCATCTCTCCGTCCTTCCTATCCATCTCTCCGTCCTTCCTATCCATCTCTCCGTCCTTCCTATCCATCTCTCCGTCCTTCCTATCCATCTCTCCGTCCTTCCTATCACTCTCCGTCCTTCCTATTCCTCCGTCCTATCCCTCCGTCCCTCCGTCTTATCCCTCCCTCCGTCCTATCCCTCCGTCCCTCCGTCCTATCCCTCCGTCCCTCCGTCCTATCCCTCCCTCCGTCCTATCCCTCCCTCCGTCCTATCCCTCCCTCCGTCCTATCCCTCCCTCCGTCCTATCCCTCCGTCCTTGCTGTGCCGATTAAAATTAGTGGCGTTGAGCGCCACTAACGTATAAATAGACTTCAACATTGACTTGTTCTATTTCTCGTTGCTCCCAGTGGTAGATTGACTGAGGGGGGGAGGGGGAGGATAGATTGACGGAGGAGGGGGAGGATAGATGGTGGTGGTGGATAGTTCTTGCTCCTGCTCTCACGCCCATTCTTCCCCGCCCAAACGTTCATGTTTTCCTCCCCGCTCTCCCCCCCCCTGTCACCCACACGCCCATCATCTCCCCCGTCGCCCACACGCCCATCATTACCTCCCCAACAACACTTCTCTCTCCTACTCCCCAATCAACCCCCCCCAACTGCACAACACTCCATGTAATGAAGGCTTTGCGAGGCCACGAGGACACACGAGACCACGAAGACAAGGACACCCGAAGAGACCACAAGGCCACACGAGGACACACGAAGAGGCCACGAGGACACACGAAGAGGCCACGAGGACACACAGGAGACCACACGAGTCTCCTGGTGTGGTCTCCTGGAGGCCACACGAGGACACTTCGAAGAAACCACGAGGCCACACGAAGAGATCGCAAGGCCACACGAGGAGGCCACGAGGGCCAAGTGCCCTCCTAGTACGCAGAAGCAAAACACTGGACCAGCAACCAAACCCCGACCAGAAAAGTTTCAAACCTTCCCTCTGTGAGCTTCGCATCTGTATGACCCTTGTGGGTTTAGCGCTTCGTTGTTATTATAATATACAAGCATCGTAGATGTTTATTATACGAGGTTCTGAGGTTGAAGGGACACAAGAGGTTCCCTTTTCCTCCAAGATCGTGACCAGTCTTACGCTTTTGAGGGGAAAGACAAATGACTGTCAACCTACAGTTTATCAACATACACTGTGTGTAACACTTTGTAACACGTGTGTAACACTTTGTAACACGTGTGTAACACTTTGTAACACGTGTGTAACACTTTGTAACACGTGTGTAACACTTTGTAACACGTGTGTAATACTTTGTAACACGTGTGTAACACTTTGTAACACGTGTGTAACACTTTGTAACACGTGTGTAACACTTTGTAACACTTTGTAACACGTGTGTAACACTTTGTAACACGTGTGTAACACTTTGTAACACGTGTGTAACACCTTTACCTTTGATATACCTTTGAAGAATTTCGAGAGTATCTACTCTCTGAGCCCGGCCATGGGCCAGGCTCGTCTGGTGCTTGCCTGGTCAACCAGGCTGTTGCTGCTACACTTTGTAACACGTGTGTAACACTTTGTAACACGTGTGTAACACTTTGTAACACGTGTGTAACACTTTGTAACACGTGTGTAACACGTGTGTAACACTTTGTAACACTTTGTAACACGTGTGTAACACTTTGTAACACTTTGTAACACGTGTGTAATACTTTGTAACACGTGTGTAACACTTTGTAACACTTTGTAACACGTGTAACACTTTGTAACACTTTGTAACACTTGTGTGTAACACTGTAACACTTGTGTGTAACACTTTATAACACATGTGTGTAACACTTTGTAACAAGTGTGTAACACAGTGTGTGTAACACTGGAAAGGGGAAGAAGACACTACCGGATTTATAGAGATATGTAGAAAGAATCAAGTTTCTTTAAGACACCTGCTGTCCCTGTTTACCTAGCAGTAAGTAAGTACCTGGGTGTTAGTCGACTGATGTGCGTCGCATCCTGGGTGCCAAAAGTGACCTTAGTTGCGGGAGATGCTCTGCATAACTAGGGTCTTTCTGTATAGTAGTATGTCGTTGATGTCAGCTATGGTCTGTATAAGTTATACCATGTAGAAATATAAATATTATTATTATTAGTAGTAGTAGTATTGTTATTATTGTGAAGATTGTAAAGCATTGATGGGAACGTTCAACCTCCGTTGAACACAACTCCTCTCTGATCCTGATAAACTTGTAAGAGGACTGACCCACAGAAAGCAAGTTCGAATTCTTTCTCTCTCTAAATATTGTGTTAGGCCGCCTGTCCCTCTTAATTAAGAACTTACTCTATATTATTTCGGATATGGAAGAACATGGGGAAGTTCACGTTAAGCAGTAGATGTGAACGGGCTGAACACACACTGACGGATTGACTCGTTTGACCTACGATGTATGAGCGACCTCAGAGGGGCAGTGGAGGTGTGGCATACTTCTAGCAGCGATTCCTCAGCCACAGGGAGCACCTCTAGCTTGTGGCCAGGAGTTAAAATATGTCTAAGCATTGCAGTGGTTGCATAGTAAGTGGAGTGAAGGAGGTAGTGAGGGAGGGAGTGAAGGAGGTAGGGAGGGAGGGGAAGGAGGGAGACAGGTGGTTCTTCTAGAGACCAGACTTAAGTCACGCCCCGCTGCTTACACCGTCACCAAATAGTGATGGAGGGAGGAAGACGGAGAGAGGGAGGACATTCAGGTGGCCCTGTACTGCTGTAAGAACCAATACGAGTCTTGCTAAGTGTGGCCTGTGATTACTTGTGTCTGCTGGCGTCAGAGTCTGCTGGCATCTGTGTCTGTTGGTGTTTCCCATGACCTACTTCCACTAGTGGGCCCAGTTCACCCGTGACCGCACCTCCAGCTGCTACACCTCACTCTACAGTACACAAGCCTCTGGTCACTTGCTTCTGCATTAACCTAAGAGACTTGTTATCAGCTACCTCTCTACTTCGTCTTCCACCAGTGTTGATGTCTCCGCAATCGACTGATAAAGCCTGCAGCGCAGGCGAAACGTTTCGCCAGCCAGTGCCTTCTTCAGTGACGCCACATCCAGTGCTGCACCTCACCTGTCTGCTGTATATAAGCCACTTCTAAGCGCATGTACTGTACGGACTTAACACATCTCCAAACTGAGGGACTGATTACCTCGAACTTCTCACCTCCAACCGTTTCTGGACTGAAGAAGCCAGTGGTTGGCGAAAATGTTTATAATAAAGATACCCAAGTGTTACGACACTTCTCCTTCATCATCTTGGAAGGATTTTCTAAATCTAAAGCAAATTTATTACATTTGTTTCTAACAGATAAGTTAACTGTAGATATAAATCCAAATGTTCTCCTGTTAACCCTTTTGGGGCCTAGTTCCTAGGCCTTTTGTGTATCCATATGCTCTTGCACTACCATCCACAGGATGGATATGGAGTGCACAATAAACCAGCCACATCGGTGGCAAAATCTAATCAAAATTTTAATATATTCCTGAGCTTCAGAACCTAACATTTACCCTCATAGAACTGCACCTGACACTCTCATGGCCTTGTCTAAATCTTCCTGAAGTTATTTGTTACACAGTTATACCTGGAGGATATTCCAGGGGGGTCAACGCCCCCCGCGCAGCCCTGGCCATGATAAGTTACACATGGGAGAATGTAGATATGATGTAGGAGTGACGTGGTTGTGACGTACTTGGGGAATGGGGTGATGCACTGGCCAGAAGGATCAGTTGTCTCCTGCATTACTTTCCTGTTGACCTGCCACTACCCCTGCAACCACCCCTGCCACTACCCCTGCAACCACTCCTGCCACCACCCCTGCCACCACCCCTGCTACCATCCATGCTACCATCCCTGCTACCACCCTTGCCACCACCCTGCCACCACCCCTGCAACCACTCCTGCCACCACCCCTGCTACCACCCCTGCTACCATCCATGCTACCATCCCTGCTACCACCCTTGCCACCACCCCTGCCACCACCCCTGCCACCACCCCTACCACCACCCCTGCTACCACCCATGCTACCACCCCTGCTACCACCCATGCTACCACCCCTGCTACCACCCCTGCTACCACCCCTGCCACCATCACTTGTGTTGCTAGAGAAAAAAAAACGAGATAGGAATATACTGAAGTTAGGATGAAGACGGAGTATATGGAAGAAGATGATGGAGGATATGACGAAGGTGTGAGGGACTGAAGACGGAGGAGGAGTATGGGAGGAAGAAGGAGGGAGTGGAGGAGTCATGAGGGGAGGTGATGAGGAGAAGTAGGAAGAGGAGGAGTGTGAGATGGGGAGGGAAGCAGTGTTGGAGTCCGAGGAGGAGTGATTTTGGTGGGAGGTGATGGTTATTTGAGGAGGGCATGTACCTGGGGAGGAATGGGGAGGATGATCATGATCTGGGGAGGCAGGACCATCATGTAGCCTGGGAGGAGGGTGAGAGACATAGTGATGAATGTGGGCTGGAGATCCAGGATGATCATGTTGTCTTGGGGGAGGGAGGAGGCATCATGTAGGACCTGGGGAGGAGTGAGGTGATCATGTTGGCTGGGGAGGGAGGATGATTATGTTGCCTGGGGAGGAGGAGATCATGTATCCTGGGGGAGGCAGGACCATCATGTAGCCTGGGGGAGGGAGGATGATCATGTATCCTGCTGGGGAGGAGGATCGTGCAGGGAGGTTCATGTTAGCCTGGGGGGGGGGAGCCGGAGAGGATGATCATGTTGTCTGGGGAGGGAGGAGATCGTATGAGCGCTGGGAGAGATCATGTTGCCTGGGGGAGGGAGGGATTGTATCTGGAGGGATGTATGTGCCTGGGGAGGGAGGATGATCATGTTGCCTGGGGAGGGAGGATGATCATGTAGTCCTGGGGGAGGCAGGGACCATCATGTGCTGGTGAGGGAGGAGATCATGTGCCTGGGGAGGGAGGATGATCATGTTGCTGGGGAGGGAGGACCATCATGTTAGCCTGGGGAGGGAGGATGATCATGATCCTGGGGAGGCAGGACCATCATGTAGCCTGGGGAGGGAGGATGATCATGTTGTCTGGGAGGAGGACCATCGTAGCCTGGGGAGGGAGGATGATCATGTTGGCTGGGGGAGGGAGGATGATCATGTTGCCTGGGGAGGGAGGATGATCATGTATCCTGGGAGGGACATCATGGCCAGGGAGGATGATCATGTAGTCTGGGGAGGAGGACCATCATGTAGCCTGGGGAGGGAGGATGATCATGTTGTCTGGGGAGGGAGGACCATCATGTAGCCTGGGGAGGGAGGAGATCATGTTGCTGGGGAGGAGGAATCATGTTGCCTGGGGAGGAGGATGATCTTTGTAAATCCTGGGAGGAGGAGAGCATCATGTATGCCTGGGGGAGGGAGGATGATCATGTTGTCTGGGGAGGGAGGACCATCATGTAGCCTGGGGAGGGAGGATGATCATGTTGGCTGGGGAGGGAGGAATATGTGATGTTGCCTGGGGAGGGAGGATGATCATGTTCCTGGGAGAGGACCACTGCCTGGGAGGAGATGATCATGTAGTCCTGGGGAGGGAGGACCATCATGTAGCCTGGGGAGGGAGGATGATCATGTTGGCTGGGGAGGGAGGAATCATGTTGCCTGGGGAGGGAGGATGATCATGTGCTGGGGAGGAGGACTGATCATGTGCCTGGGGAGGGAGGATGATCATGTTCTGGGGAGGCAGGACCATCATGTGTCCTGGGGAGGGAGGAGATCATGTTGCTCTGGGGGAGGGAGGACCATCATGTAGCCTGGGGGGGAGGATGATCATGTTGGCTGGGGGAGGGAGGATGATCATGTTGGCTGGGGGAGGGAGGATGATCATGTTGTCTGGGGGAGGGAGGACCATCATGTGCCTGGGAGGAGGTGACTCATGTGCTCTGGAGAGGAGACTGTTCTGGGACGGGATGACATGTGGCTCTGGGAGAGGATGGACCATCATGTTGCCTGGGAGAGGTTGGACCATCATGTGGCCTGGAAGAGGTTGGACCATCATGTGGCCTGGGAGAGGGTGGACCATCATGTGGCCTGGGAGAGGGTGGACCATCATGTGGCCTGGAAGAGGTTGGACCATCATGTGGCCTGGAAGAGGGTGGACCATCATGTGGCCTGGGAGAGGGTGGACCATCATGTGGCCTGGAAGAGGTTGGACCATCATGTGGCCTGGAAGAGGGTGGACCATCATGTGGCCTGGGAGAGGGTGGACCATCATGTGGCCTGGGAGAGGGTGGACCATCATGTGGCCTGGGAGAGGGTGGACCATCATGTGGCCTGGAAGAGGTTGGACCATCATGTGGCCTGGGAGAGGGTGGACCATCATGTGGCCTGGAGAGGGTGGACCATCATGTGGCCTGGAGAGAGGTGGACCATCATGTGGCCTGGAAGAGGTGGACCATCATGTGGCCTGGAAGAGGTGGACCATCATGTGGCCTGGGAGAGGGTGGACCATCATGTGGCCTGGAGAGGGTGGACCATCATGTGGCCTGGAAGAGGTTGGACCATCATGTGGCCTGGGAGAGGGTGGACCATCATGTGGCCTGAGAAAGGGTGGACCATCATGTGGCCTGGAAGAGGGTGGACCATCATGTGGCCTGGGAGAGGGTGGACCATCATGTGGCCTGGAAGAGGGTGGACCAGTGGCTGGAGAGTGGACCATCATGTGGCCTGGGAGAGGGTGGACCATCATGTGGCCTGGGAGAGGTGGACCATCATGGCCTGGGAGTGGACCATCATGTGGCCTGGGAGAGGCAACTGGAAGACACCTGTCCCTGTGGAAGACACCTGTCCCACTGGAAGACAACTGTCCCTGTGGAAGACACCTGTCCCACTGGAAGACACCTGTCCCACTGGAAGACACATGTCCCACTGGAAGACACCTGTCCCACTGGAAGACACCTGTCCCACTGGAAGACACCTGTCCCACTGAAAAACAACTGTCCCTGTGGAAGACAACTGTCCCTTTGGAAGACAACTGTCCCTGTGGAAGGTAACTGTCCCTGTGGAAGACAACTGTCCCTGTGGAAGACAACTGTCCCTGTGGAAGACAACTGTCCCTGTGGAAGACAACTGTCCCTGTGGAAGACAACTGTCCCACTGAAAGACAACTGTCCCTCTGTGAGACACCTGTAAGTGTACTCTGGCCACGATAGAACCTGTAAGTGTACTCTGGCCACGATAGACACCTGTAAGTGTACTCTGGCCACGATAGACACCTGTAAGTGTACTCTGGCCACGATAGACACCTGTAAGTGTACTCTGGCCACGATAGACACCTGTAAGTGTACTCTGGCCACGATAGACACCTGTAAGTGTACTCTGGCCACGATAGACACCTGTAAGTGTACTCTGGCCACGATAGACACCTGTAAGTGTACTCTGGCCACGATAGACACCTGTAAGTGTACTCTGGCCACGATAGACACCTGCAAGTGTACTCTGGCCTCTCTCTGATCCGCTCTATGAGGAAATAGTGGTCCAGTGAGGGCCATATGTCCCGATCAATTACCTCTATCCCGGTTTCACATTGTTTTCCTATATTGGTACTGTCCCCTCTCCACAAATATCCATAACTGGAGACAGGAACTAACTTTTGGTGGGTGTAGGCTGGCGGGCGGACGGGTGCCGGAGGGCCACAGGGCCACCGCTCGGCCAGTGACAATGGGTAGTGTCGTAACTACCTTTAATAATAATATCTTTATTTACTACAAGTACATGTACAAGGTATACAGGGCTAGCTGACATCAATAACATACTACTAAATAGAAAGCCCCTTGTTATGCAGAGCATTTCGGGCAAATTAGGTCCTTGTCCCAGGATGCGACCCACACCCGTCGACTAACTCCTAGGTACTCATTTTACTGATGGGTGAACATAGATAACCGGTGTAAAGAAACACGCCCAATGTTTCTACCCGCGCTGGGAATCGAACACAGACCCTCGCTGTGTGAAGCGAGAGCTTTAGCGATCAGGCCACATGGCACTGTGACTCGTTCTTTGAGGTGAGTGTCGCTACTCACCGACAGTGTTGCCAAATGGAGGCGAGAGAGAGCGCTGGAGTGTTGTGTGAGCTGGAGTTACTTACCTGGTGGTATACCTGGTGGTCAGCGCCCCCGCGGCCCAGTCCTTGACCAGGCCTTGGTGGATGTTCGTCAGTAGTGGTCCTTAGAGGGTGTGGTTGCTTTTTTTTTGGAGGTGGTTGTCGAAGATGGTCGCTGGGAGGGATCTCCAGGAAGGGTCGTCACTAGAAGTGGTCGTCAGGAGGGGTCTACTTACCTGGAGGGTATTCCGGGGATCAACGTCCCCGCGGCCCGGTCCACGACCAGGCCTCTCGGTGGATCAGGGCCTGATCAACGAGGCTGTTACTGCTGGCCGCACGTGGTCCAAGGTACGAACCACAGCCCGGCTGATCTGGCACTGACTTTAGATATATGTCCAGCTCCCTCTTGAAGACAACCAGGGGTCTACTGGTAATGCCCCTTATGGCTGGTGGGAGGCTGTTGAACAGTCTTGGGCCCCGGACACTTAATGTGTTTTCTCTTAGTGTACCAGTGGCGCCCCTACTTTTCACTGGGGGTATGTTACATCGCCTGCCAAGTCTTTTGCTTTCGTAGGGAGTGATTTCTGTGTGCAAATTAGGGACCAGTCCTTCCAGAATCTTCCAGGTGTAGATTATGATATATATCTCTCGCCTGCACTCCAGTGAGTACAAGTCAAGTACTTCCAAACGTTCCCAGTAGGTAAGGTGTTTGATGGAACTTATACGTGCAGTAAAGGTTCTCTGTCACAACTGGTCGTCAGGAGGAGTTGTCACCAGCAGTGGTTGTCAGGAGGGTTTGTCACCAGCAGTGGTTCTCTCTCTCTCTCTCTTGCTATCAACTCCTTCCTATCTTTTTGTTCCCCCGTCTCTGTTACTCCTCTTGCTACTGCACTCTGGAACAAGCACATGAGTGTTGCAGCACTCTGGGAGAGCCTGGTTACCTTCAGTCGCCAGGCAAGCACTCTGGGAGGCTCCAGAGTGCTCCCACGCTCAAACACGTGAAGGATGAGTGTCCTCTGGGCTCCACAAGAGTCCAATTAACCCCAAGACTCCAGGAAGGCCAGGATAACATCCTCTGGACTCAACATGAGTCCGAAGGATGATCACGTCTCCAGGACACATGAACCGGCAGCTCCCACAGATGAACCGACACCCCCCACAGATGAACCGACAGCCCCCACAGATGAACCGACAGCCCCCACAGAAGAACATCGCTGGCTGCAGGACTGAAGAGACGTTTGCGAAGCATCTTCAGAATGTATCTCCCCTGAGAGTGGATTGTATAGCAGTAACAGTTGTATGGATCAAAACGCAACTTGCAGCGATGTATCCAAGACGATCACACAACTCACACCTCTCCAACACAAGATTTGTTAAGTTATACCATGAATTAAGGAAAGATTCTGGACTTCACCTTACGAAACAGACAAAGCAAATGCGATAGTAATTATGGGAAAGGTTGATTATAGTGGAAAAATTGAACATGCTATTAGAAGACTGGGGAACTTGCATGTCTCTTAAATGCTGACGAAGGTGAGGTAGGAAGGTCTTGACGACGTAGTAGAAGGCGGGGACTACCAGCAGAAATAAGGTGAGAATATGAGGAGCACTGCAGGTGGCCTACTGGTCCATACTAAGCAGGTCCCTCGGGATTTCAAGGGGACTAACCACCACAAAAAACAATTCTCCAAGGTTGAGGGACTAATTACATCATCTTTATTTCATTACTACTGCTCCCTTTGTATTTGACTGAAGAAGCCTGCTGTGTAGGCGAAAGGTTGCAGTCAACAATAAATATACCCAAATGTTGCATATGCGTCTCACTTCAGTTAGGTTAGGTAAGTTTGTCAGGAAACAGGACAAGTGTTTCCTGACGCGGGTCTTAGCAGTCGTATGATGACCCGCCACTCCAGCACTCTTCTCCCTCCCCCCCTCCTCGTGGTTGTTTTGTATATACGTATATATAAAGCTCTGTAAGTTTGGCGTCTCTTTACATTACATTACCAGCTTTTAGAGAGAGAAAGAGGGTGATGGTTGTTATAACTGAGTAATACCGCAGTGGTCATTAGTAACACAGTGATCAGTTATGATTACCAAGGCCATGTGACCGACATTGACACTTGTATGTTACATGTTCGGTGGCTTCTGCGAGTTTCCAAGGACGTGTGAGTGACCGTGGCTCGTCCGTGATATGTTTGGTTGCTGCTGCTGCTCATTAAATGTCTGTTGACATTTGAGCAGATAACGCAATCGCACTGATATCATCCTTATCTAGATTAAGTCACAGAGAAAGATTGGCAATGTGCATGCGTGTGTGTGTGTGTGTGTGTGTGTGTGTGTGTGTGTGTGTGTCAGCGGTTACTGAAGAACGACACGAGGCCTCGGTCAGATGACGTTAAGCTCCAGCTGCGGGTCCTCATATATATGTCAGGAAACACTTAACTGTCTCCTGACGAATCTTACCTAAGCTAGGTAGACTGAGAGTGATTATTATTATTATTATTATTATTATTATAGTATTATTTTATTAGTAGTAGTGGTAATAGTAGTAGTCATAGTGGTAGAAGTAGCAGCAGCAGCAGCAGTAGTCGTAGTAGTGGCAGTAGTAGTCGTAGTGGTACCAGCAGCAGTAGTCGTAGTGTAGATGCTGTTAAACTGTTGAACAGCGGTTTAGTGTCGAAGGGGTTGCGTAGGTTGCAGAGATACGGCCGTGGACTAGACTGGCTTTATTAGACGAAGGAGTGAGTACACAACTGGCAGAGTGCGAGGGGACCGAAAGCCAGACCGCTGTGGGGTAGGATGTGAATGAATGGTTCAGAGAACCGACGAGTTGGTAAATTAGACACATATGCAACACTTGTGTATCTTTATTGAGGAAACGTTTCGCCACACAGTGGCTTCATCAGTCCATACAAAGGAGAATGAGGGCCTGACAACCTCACACTCCTCCTGTTCTTCACGATTCTCCTTTGTATGGACTGATGAAGCCACTGTGTGGCGAAACGTTTCCTCAATAAAGATACACAAGTGTTGCATATGTGTCTAATTTACCGTGGGGTAGGATGTTGGTCCTAGGATGGAAGCCCTGAGAGTGAGACAGGGTGGGCATAGTGTCCCACTGACCTCGGCAGGCCTAGAGAGGGCAGCACCGTAGTGCCGCGATATATGAAACTAACAGACAGCATAGGCTGTCTACAGTAGTAGCAGTAAAAGTTGTAGCAGCAGTAGTAGTAGTAGCAGTAGTTGTAGTAGTCGTAGAACAGGACAAGAGGTTCCCGACGCGGGTCTTACTCATATAATGACCCGCAGCAGCTGGAGCTTTTGGTCATCTGACCGAGGCCTTCCACTGGCTTACCCCTCCACCCGTTTGAGACTCCACCCCAGAGTGCTTTCGAAGTTACTGGGGCCATTCCAGGACGCTGGGAATGGGCTCAAGAACTCTGGTCATAGGGCGCGCCTGCATATGATTGTTTTTCAGATTTAGTCCTAGTTACCGTACACCTGTGATGACTTTTTTTACGAGCGAAATGCAAAATTTGGAGGAAGAAAAGGTTACAAAAGAGAAATTCTAGCAATCAGTAATACGTAATAAGGAACGTGTATATTTACTATGTATATTTACTGCCGAAATATTTCGCCGGAAAATCAATTTATTTTTTCACTCAAATGCAAATCTAACACTTTGCCTTTACCTTTGATGAGTTCCGAGAGTTTTTCTACTTCCGGAGCCCGGCCACGGACCAGGCTCAGCTGGTGTTTGCCTGGTCGACTAGGCTGGCGCTGCTGGCGGCCCGTTGACCCACATATCCATCTAGTTGAGCTGACACCTGGTGAAGATACTTGTCCAGTTTCCTGAAGACCGAAGTAATTTTATATTCGACTGAAGAAGCCTGATGTGCAGGCAAACCTTTGCAGCAATAAAGAGACCCAAGTGTTGCACAGGGGTCTTATCAACTTGCTGGTATTGCACAGCATCAATTTAATAACATGCTGCCTAATGCTAGCTAATAAGAGAGACGACTGGTGGTGAGAGATGTTAAAAAGAGTTGAAGTCTCTGTTGGATGGATTCTTGTCTTGTGTATGTAATCACAGCTGTCCACCATCTCCCTCTGGTCGTGTCCTCCTCCTCTACGTTCTCTGGGTGAGTTCCTCACACGTGGGTGACACTTAGAGGCGGTGTTATGGTTGTAGTTGTGAGTTTATTCATCAGATAAGTATAAAAAAAACACCCGCATGTATTTTTTTTTTTTTTCAAAAATAAATAAAGATTTCGGTGGTGCCGGCACTATTTTGGGAAGTGGGGGGGGGGGGAAGGGGGAGGGGGAAGTAGTGAGGGGGGCGGAGGGGGGATAATGGCAAGTCTTGTCTTACGGCCACATAAGGGAGGGGTAGCAGATGGCACTATGGGAAATCATGGCAACAGATGGCTTACGAACCACGGCAACAAGTGGCAAACGAACTACGGCAGAAGATAGCGCTAGGGTGAACCACGGCAGCAGATAGCGCTACGGTGAACCACGGCAGCAGATAGCGCTACGGTGAACCACAGCAGCAGATAGCGCTACGGTGAACCACGGCAGCAGATAACGCTACGGTGAACCACGGGAGCAGCGACCTCTGGCTTGAATCTTAAGTGATAGTATTAAAAGTTCTTCATGAAAGCTTGCTTACTGCTCTCTGGAGATCTGCTCTCTGGAGATCTCAGGTGCACATCCAGGGTTTTCACCAACGTAATTGCAGAGCGAAACACATCAGTGAGACACCTACGATCACACACACACACACACACACGTGGGGCCAGGAGCTATGACTCGACCCCTGCAACCACAACTAGGTGAGTACACACACACACACATGGGACATACACACAGAGGCTGCAGCGTCACAACGCCTCTTGCTACACAGGTCAAAACAATGGCTACACAGACACATGACTCTAATACACAGACATGGGGAGGTTTCAGCATCGCCTCGCCTCTTGCCTCACTCATTCTCTTGAAAACACGAACGCGGACACCCAACACCTGACCTAATAACATCATGTTACTCTCCATGACTCACACCACAACCACCACCACCTTCCAACTCTCTCTCTCTCTCTCTCTCTCTCTCTCTCTCTCTCTCTCTCTCTCTCTCTCTTCTGCATACAAGGTTGTGCTGGGGTTTTCTCCTAGTAAGTTTATTCAGGTATACATAAATACAGTTACATAAATTATCATACATAGCTGCATATGTGTAGATTACCCGGGATACCTGGAGGGCATTCCGGGGATCAACGCCCCCCGGCCCGGTCCATGACCAGGCCTCCTGGTGCATCAGGGCCTGATCAACGAGGCTGTTACTGCTGGCCACACGTAGTCCAACGTACGAACCACAGCCCGGCTGATCCGGCACTGACTTTAGGTATCTGTCCAGCTCCCTCTTGAAGACAACCAGAGGCCTACTGGTAATGCCCCTTATGGCTGGTGGGAGGCTGTTGAACAGTCTTGGGCCCCGGACACTTATTGTGTTTTCACTGGGGGTATGTTGCATCGCCTGCCAAGTCTTTTGCTTCCGTAGGGAGTGATTTGTGTGTGCAGGTTAGGGACCAGTCCCTCCAGAATAACCCAGGAAAGTGTATTAAATCGTTTTGTTGGTCTGTCATTTCATTCTGAATCGCACCACCACTGGTGAATGTTAGGAACTGGAATGTCTCAGGTGAAGGATGAAGAGTTGAGGTAGAGAGAAGAGAAGGTTTAGTAGAAGTTAAAACAAGGTTTGGTAGAAGGGTTTAAGGCGTTGTTTGGGAGAGAAGTGTATGAGAGGGTTTGAGGAAAAAGAGGGAAGTGAGGGAGAAGATAGGGTTAGGGAGGAAAGAGAGTTAGGGAGAACGGGGAGTTAGAGGGAGGGGGTAGGAGAGGGGGGGGGGATGATGTTGTGGTGGTGGTGGAGAGGCCGTCACCCCCACACCCTGAGGTTGCTGCCATGCCAGGAATGTTGGCTCCACTGACCTGCCCCCACCCACACCCACACCCTGCCCACGTCCACACCCTGCCCTCACCTTCACCCTGCCCTCACCCTCATCAACAGCCTGCCATGTTCAGTAGGCTTCTTCAGTGGAATACCGAGGTGACAGTTAGACTGGGGATGGTGGAAGAACATAAGAATGGAGGAACACTGCAGCAGGCCTACTGGCCTATGATAGGTAAGGAAGAAGGTAATTTTGAGGTGTTCAGTTGATTAACCTTGAAGATAAGAGGCCGAACACCTGTCATGCCAGAGGGACTGAACACTCATCAAGACTGAAACCAAATCTCTGACAAAACCCTAACTCCACTGAACTTTGAAAAGTCTATTGACAACATGCCCATGCACCCAGCCCTCTCACGGGCCCTAAGTATGCTATGGAGAAGGAGCTTAGACACAGGTGAGATTCCACAGTCACTAAAAACAACGGATATAGCCACACTCCATAAAGGTGGCAGCAAATCAATAGCTAAGAACTATAGACCAATAGCTTTAACGTCCCATATCATAAAAATCTTTGAAAGAGTTCTAAGAAGCAGGATTGCAAACCACTTGGACTCCCAACAGTTACACAATCCAGGGCAACATGGGTTCAGAGCAGGTCGCTCTTGCTTCTCGCAACTACTGGACCACTATGATATGGTCTTGGATGCACTGAAAAGCAAACAGAATGCAGATGTAGTATACACAGATTTTGCAGAAGCCTTTGACAAGTGCGATCATGGTGTAATAGCACACAAAATACATGTTAAAGGGATAACTGACAAAGTAGGCAGATGGATCTTCAACTTTCTAACCAATCGAACACAAAGAGTAGTGGTAAACAGAGTTAAGTCGAAGGCAGCCACAGTGAAGAGCTCTGTTCCACAAGGCACAGTACTCTCCCCTATCCTGTTCCTCATTCTCATATCAGACATAGCACCATAACACTGTATCATCCTTTGCAGATGATAATCACACAATAGAGCGGAAAAGTAATGTGAAGGACCTGGGAGTTATAATGTCCGAAGACCTCACCTTCAAGGACCACAATGCCACTATCACATCTGCGAGGAACTGATGGGATGGATAATGAGAACATTCAAGACAAGAGATGCTAAGCCAATGATGATCCTTTTTAAATCACTTGTTCTCTCTCTATGCTGTAATACTGCTGTACATTAACATCTCCATTCAAGGCAGGTGAAATGTCAGATCTAGGGAATGTACAGAAATGTAGATGAATGGTTCAAAGAACCGACAAGTTGTTAAATTAGACACATTTGTATTGGACTGATGAAGCCACTGTGTGGCGAAACGTTTTCCTAAATAAAGATACCCAAGTGTTGCATATGTGTCTAATTTATCAATGTACAGAGAACCTTTACTGCACATATAAGTTCCGTTAAGTACCTTAATTACTGGGAACGTTAGAAGTCCCTTGACTTGTACTCACTGGAACGCAGACGAGAGAGAGATATAATGTACACCTGGACAATCCTAGAGGGATTGGTCCCTAATCTGCATACACAAATCACTCACTACGAAAACAAAAAACTGGGCAGCCGGTGCAGGGGCGCCATTAGTACACTACGAGAAAACACAATAAGTGTCCGGGGCCAAAGACTGTTCAACAGACTCCCACCAGCCATAAGGAGAATTACCAGTAGACCCCTGGTTGTCTTCAAGAGGGAGCTGGACAGATATCTAAAGTCAGTGCCAGATCAGCCGGGCTGTGGTTCGTAAGTTGGACTACATGCGGCCAGCAGTAACAGCCTCGTTGATCAGGCCCTGATAAAACGAAAGGCCTGGTCAAGGACCGGGCCGCGGGGGCGTTGACCCCCGGAACACCCTCCAGGTAGAGGGACTGATCACCTCAAAATTACTAATTACTGCCGTCCCCAGCAAGGGTTCTCAAGGAATGTAAAGAGGAGCTTAGCAAACCTATGGCTAATCTTTTCAACATATCACTGCAAACTGGCATGGTGCCAGATAAGTGGAAAATGGCAAATGTAATACCTATTTTCAAAGCAGGTGACAGGTCCTTAGCTTCGAACTATAGACCAATAAGCTTAACCTCCATAGTGGGAAAATTTATGGAATCAATAATTGCCGAGGCAATTCGCAGCCATCTTGAAAAGCATAAATTAATCAATGAATCTCAGCACGGTTTTACAAAAGGGCGTTCCTGCCTTACAAATTTAATAACTTTTTTCACTAAGGTATTTGAGGAGGTAGATCATGGTAATGAATATGATATTGTGTATATGGACTTCAGTAAGGCTTTTGATAGAGTCCCACATCAGAGACTATTGAGGAAAATTAAGGCACACGGAATAGGAGGAGAAATTTTTTCCTGGATAGAGGCATGGTTGACAAATAGGCAGCAGAGAGTTTGCATAAATAGGGAGAAATCAGAGTGGGGAAGCGTCACAAGCGGTGTTCCACAGGGGTCAGTATTGGGCCCCTTGTTGTTCACAATCTACATAAACGACATAGATGAGGGAATAAATAGCGACATAAGCAAGTTTGCCGATGACACCAAAATAGGCCGTCCAATTCATTCAAATGAAGACATTAGAGCACTCCAGGAAGATTTGAATAGACTGATGCAGTGGTCGGAGAAGTGGCAGATGCAGTTTAATATAGATAAATGCAAAGTTCTAAATATTGAACAGGACAATAACCATGCCACATATAAACTAATGTAGATCTTAATACTACTGATTGCGAAAAGGATTTAGGAGTTCTGGTTAGCAGTAATCTAAAACCAAGACAGCAGTGCATAAGTGTTCGCAATAAAGCGAACAGAATCCTTGGCTTCATATCAAGAAGCATAAATAATAGGAGTCCTCAGGTTGTTCTTCAACTCTATATATCCTTGGTTAGGCCTCATCTAGATTGTTAAATTAGACACATATGCAACACTTGGGTATCTTTATTGAGAAAACGTTTCGCCACACAGTGGCTTCATCAGTCCAATACAAAAAAGAAAGTAGTAATAAAAGGAGGAGTTTGAGGTAATCAGTCCCTCGGCCTGGAGTCGATGTGTTCAGTCCATCAATCTTGAAGTAAATACAACATAAGGCAAATAGAAGTTGCTTATATACTGTAGACAGGTGAGATGAAGCAGGAGGAGGCAGGTCATAGTGGTATCAACCACTAGTCGAAGTAAGTCCTTGTCCAAAGGTTTGGACAAATGTTGAAGAATCCCTTTGTATCAAGATCCCAAGAAGTTGCTGTGTCAGACAGGATGTAGATGAATGGTTCAGAGAACCGACAAGTTGTTAAATTAGACACATATGCAACACTTGGGTATCTTTATTGAGAAAACGTTTGCCCACAGTGGCTTCATCAGTCCAATACAAAAGAAGTAGTAATAAAAGGAGAGTTTGAGGTAATCCCTCGGCCTAGTCGTGTTCAGTCCATCATCTTGAAGTAAATACAACATAGGCAATAGAAGTTGCTTTATACTGTAGACAGGTGAGATGAAGCAGGAGGAGGCAGGTCATAGTGGTATCAACCACTAGTCGAAGTAAGTCCTTGTCCAAGGTTTGGACAAATGTTGAAGAATCCCTTTGTATCAAGATCCCAAGAAGTTGCTGTGTCAGACAGGATGTAGATGAATGGTTCAGAGAACCGACAAGTTGTTAAATTAGACACATATGCAACACTTGGGTATCTTTATTGACACAGCAACTTTGGGATCTTGATACAAAGGATTCTTCAACATTTGTCCAAACCTTGGACAAGGACTTACTCGACTAGTGGTTGATACCACTATGACCTGCCTCCTCCGCTTCATCTCACCTGTCTCAGTATAAGCAACTTCTATTTGCCTTATGTTGTATTTACTTCAAGATTGATGGACTGACACATCGACTCCAGGCCGAGGGACTGATTACCTCAAACTCCTCCTTTTATTACTACTTTCTTTTGTATTGACTGATGAAGCCACTGTGTGGCGAAACGTTTCTCAATAAAGATACCCAAGTGTTGCATATGTGTCTAATTTAACAACTTGTCGGTTCTCTGAACCATTCATCTACACTCATCTAGATTATGCTGCACAGTTTTGGTCACCCTATTACAGAATGGATATAAATGCTCTGGAAAACGTACAAAGGAGGATGACTAAGTTGATCCCATGTATCAGAAATCTTCCCTATGAGGATAGACTGAGGGCCCTGAATCTGCACTCTCTAGAAAGGCGTAGAATTAGGGGGGATATGATTGAGGTGTATAAATGGAAAACAGGAATAAATAAAGGGGATGTAAATAGCGTGCTAAAAATATCTAGTATTGACAGGACTCGCAGCAATGGCTTTAAGTTGGATAAATTCAGATTCAGGAAGGATATAGGAAAGCATTGGTTTGGTAATAGAGTTGTCGATGAGTGGAACAAACTCCCGAGTACAGTTATAGAGGCTAAAACGTTGTGTAGTTTTAAAAATAGGCTAGATAAATATATGAGTGGTTGCGGGTGGGTGTGAGTTGGTCCTGACTAGCTTGTGCTACTAGGTCAGATGCCGTGCTCCTTCCTTAAGTGAATGCATTGGCTTAAGCCTGTGGGAGACTTGGACCTGCCTCGCATGGGCCAGTAGGCCTGCTGCAGTGTTCCTTCTTTCTTATGTTCTTATAATATTCGACTGAAGAAGCCTACTACGAGGGCGAAACGTTTCACTAATAAAGATACCCAAGTGTTGCACATGTGTCTTGTATAGTTGTAAAGAGAATTAGACGAGTGTTCTGGGACAACGTTCTCTCTGGTACAATGACAGCTGCTGCTGCTCTGATTTCTTGGATCAAGAACTCTTCACAGTCCTCCCTCAAAGCACTGATTATGTACCTTTGAACAATATTTTGTACCATACTGTATTCCACAGAACAATATCCTGTACCATGGAACAATATCCTTTACCATAATATACCATGGAACAATACCCTGTACCATATAACATCCTGTACAATACCACGATACAATATACTGTACAATACCACGATACAATATACTGTACAATACCACGATACAATATACTGTACAATACCACGATACAATATACTGTACAATACCACGATACAATATACTGTACAATACCACGATACAATATACTGTACAATACCACGATACAATATACTGTACAATATCACGATACAGTATACTATACAATACCACGATACAGTATACTATACAATACCATGATACAATATACTGTACAATACCACGATACAATATACTGTACAATACCACGATACAATATACTGTACAATACCACGATACAATATACTGTACAATACCACGATACAATATACTGTACAATACCATGATACAATATACTGTACATTACCATGATACAATATACTATACAATACCACGATACAATATACTATACAATACCACGATACAATATACTATACAATACCACGATACAATATACTATACAATATACTATACAATACCACGATACAATATAATATACAGTACCACGATACAATATACTGTACAATACCACGATACACTATACTGTACAATACCCTGATACAATATACTGTACAATACCATGATACAATATACTATACAATACCCTGATACAATATACTGTACAATACCACGATACAATATACTGTACAATACCACGATACAATATACTGTACAATACCACGATACAATATACTGTACAATACCACGATACAATATACTGTACAATACCACGATACAATATACTGTACAATACCACGATACAATATACTGTACAATACTACGATACAATATACTGTACAATACCACGATACAATATACTGTACAATACCACGATACAATATACTGTACAATACCACGATACAATATACTATACAATACCACGATACAATATACTGTACAATACCACGATACAATATACTGTACAATACCACGATACAATATACTGCACAATATCACGATACAGTATACTATACAATACCCTGATACAATATACTGTACTATAATATATCACAGAAAAATAACCTAACGATATATAATATAGCCATATATACCATAGTGAGGTATATGATAGGCAGTATATACAAAATTTAAACCCCGGGTTTTTGTTTTTTATTTCCCCCCCCCCCCAAAAAAAAAGAGGCCTTTTTTATGAGTTTTCAATAGCGGTGAATCCATTCCTGATGTGATAAAAGCGATTTATTGCCGAGTTTTTTGTTTTATTTTGACGACGATAGAGGGAACAGTTCTATGAAGAGTGACAAAATATGGTTGCTGGACTGCTTTGATCCTCTCGTTTAGCTTAACGCAAATGCGGCTGCTGACTTTGTTGATCCTTTCTAAATCTTAACCCAGATGCCGTCCCTGTTGCATTGATCCTTCGCTCTGATAAATCTTGCATTTCGGTAAAATGAAGTTTTTTAAATTAGAATTTTGCCACTCTGGTGAGGCTGTAGACGCGCCCAGAGTAAATTCGGTCTCATTCGGTATCTGGAAACAGCTATGATCCTCTAGGAGGAGGAGGCCTGGTCCCAGACCAGGCCTCGGGGACGTTGACCCCCCAAAATACAGTTATCTTCATTTTAGGGTAGTTTATGACCTGACCTATAGGATATATACACTGAAAGGTGTATATCTGTGTATATACACTAAGTCTAATCACTATTTAGGTAATAGGTAATGTATACCACAGCATGGCAGCTGAACTTCCTGTAAAAACATCCTGTGGAAGGTAGTGCAAGAGGATGTGGATACACAAGAGGCCTAGGAACTAGGCCCCAAAAGGGTTAACAGGAGTCCATCTGGATTTATATCTACAGTTCACTTATTTATTGCAAGCAAATTTACGATATTTGCTTAGTATGTCTGGTTTCTTATTTTTATTAATATCTTGACATATCACATAGGTTATTATACTGTCTCTATATTCCTCAATAAGTGGACAATTAAGCACATAGTGTTCAAGACAGTGACCATATGCCTGGCCACATAATTTGCATTTAGTTTGATCATTATCTGTGTGTCTGCTAAACTGCCAGAAGTACTTGTAACCAAGGCTAAGCCTGGCCACTACTCCATCTGTCAGTATTTACATTGCAAGTTGCTCCATAAGTGTGTTTATGTTCATGGTATGATAGATCTACAGGAGCTTTTAACTGCGTTCACACAACAATGAGATCCGTTAGAACACGGATGGAGAATATCGTGACACCTAACTAGTATCGTGACACCTAACTAGCATCGTGACACCTAACTAGTATCGTGACACCTAACTAGCATCGTGACACCTAACTAGTATCGTGACGCCTAACTAGTATCGTGACACCTAACTAGCATCGTGACACCTAACTAGCATCGTGACACCTAACTAGTATCGTGACACCTAACTAGCATCGTGACACCTAACTAGTATCGTGACACCTAAGTAGCATCGTGAGGTTCAAGATCTAAGAAACTTGACACTTCTTTATAACGAATACTTATCATAGTTTGTAACATCTTCAACCTAAGGCACCTAAAATGGAGGAATATTGCAAATAATGTGGTAGCAGAGATAACACCAGGAGGCAGCTCAGATGAAAACTCGCACACACACGAGCTTTTAAATCTCTACACCAAATTCACCTTAAACCAGCAAATAATAGAGCCTACAAGATTAGAAAATACGCTGGACCTCATCATCACTAACAATGATGATCTGATACGAAATGTCATCATATCAAAAACAATATACTCAGATCACAACATAATAGAGGTCCAGACATGTATGCGGGGGGCCCCAGACCGACAACATGTGATCAGTCGCTATGGAGCCTTCACCAAATTCAACTTCAATAACAAAAACATAAGGTGGGACCAAGTAAACCAAGTCCTAAATGATATAAACTGGGAAGATAGCTTAAGCATCACGAATCCTAACCTATGTCTAGAACAAATTAACTCTGTGGCACTTGAGGTTTGCTCAAGACAAATTCCCTTAAGGAAAAGGAGAAGATGTAAACTAGAAAGAGAGAGGCGCTCCCTATACAGGCGAAGGAAAAGAATAACAGAGCGGCTACAAGAGGCCAAGATATCTGAAATACGTAGGGAGACACTGGTCAGAGAAATAGCAAACATCGAATTAAAACTAAAGGAATCTTACAGAAATCAAGAAACGCGGGAAGAACTAAAAGCCATAAATGAAATTGAAAGAAACCCAAAGTATTTATGTTCTTATGCCAAATCAAAGTCGAGAACAACATCCAGTATTGGACCCCTACTTAAACGGGATGGGTCCTACACAGATGACAGCAATGAAATGAGTGAGATACTAAAGCCCCAATATGACTCAGTTTTTAGCGAGCCGCTAACCAGATTGAAAGTCGAAGACCTAAATGAATTTTTTTATGAGAGTGCCACAGAACTTGATGGACACAAACCTATCTGACAGTATCCTGACGCCAAATGACTTCGAAGAGGCGATAAATGACATGCCCATGCACTCCGATCCAGGCCCAGACTCGTGGAACTCCGTGTTCATCAAGAACTGCAAGAAGCCCCTATCACGTGCTTTGTACATCCTATGGAGAGGGAGCATGGACACTGGGGTCGTCCCGCAGTTACTAAAAACAACAGACATAGCCCCACTCCACAAAGGCGGCAGTAAAGCATTAGCAAAGAACTATAGACCAATAGCGCTAACATCCCATATCATAAAAATCTTTGAAAGGGTTCTAAGAAGCAAGATTGTCACTCACCTAGATACCCATCAATTACACAACCCAGGGCAGCATGGGTTTAGAGCAGGTCACTCCTGTCTGTCCCAACTACTCGACCACTACGACAAGGTCCTGGATGCTCTAGAAGACAAACAGAATGCAGATGTTATATACACAGACTTTGCAAAAGCCTTTGACAAGTGTGACCATGGTGTAATAGCACACAAAATGCGTGATAAAGGAATAACAGGAAATGTTGGCAGATGGATCTATAATTTTCTAACAAGTAGAACACAAAGAGTAGTAGTCAACAGAGTAAAGTCTGAGGCGGCTACGGTGAAAAGCTCTGTTCCACAAGGCACAGTACTTGCTCCCATCCTGTTCCTCATCCTCATATCAGATATTGACAGGGATATAAACCACAGTGCCGTGTCCTCCTTTGCTGATGACACCCGAATCTGCATGACAGTGTCCACCGTTGAAGACACTGCAAGACTCCAGGCAGACATCAACCAAATCTTTAAATGGGCTGCAGAAAACAATATGAAGTTCAGTGATGAGAAATTTCAATTACTCAGATATGGAAAACGTGAGGAAATTAAAATTTCATCGGAGTATAAAACAAATTCCAACCACACAATAGAGTGAAAAACTAATGTCAAAGACCTGGAAGTGATCATGTCAGAGGATCTCACCTTCAAGGACCATAACACTGTATCAATCGCATCTGCTAGAAAAAGGACAGAATGGATAATGAGAACCTTCAAAACCAGGGATACCAAGCCCATGATGACACTTTTCATGTCACTTGTTCTATCTAGGCTGGAATATTGCTGCACACTAACTGCACCTTTCAAGGCAGGTGAAATTGCTGAACTAGAAAATGTGCAGAGAACCTTCACGGCACGCATAAATGCAATAAACCACCTCAATTACTGGGAACGCTTGAAGTTCCTAAACCTGTACTCCCTAGAACGCAGGCGAGAGAGATACATTATTATATACACTTGGAAAATCCTAGAGGGATTAGTACCAAACTTGCACACGAGAGTCACTCCCTACGAAAGCAAAAGACTCGGCAGACGATGCAACATCCCCCCAATGAAAAGCACCGGTGCTAATAGCACGTTGAGAGACAACACAATAAGTGTCAGGGGCCAAGACTGTTCAACTGCCTTCCAGCGTACTTAAGGGGGATTACCAATAGACCCCTGGCTGTCTTCAACAGGCACTGGACAGGCACCTAAAGTCAGTGCTTGACCAGCCGGGCTGTGGTTCGTACGTCGGCCTGCGTTCGGCCAGCAGTAACAGCCTGGTTGATCAGGCTCTGATTCACCATGAGGCCTGGTCACAGACCGGGCCGCGGGGGCGTTGACCCCCGGAACTTTCTCCAGGTAAACTCCAGGTGCCATCAAGAAGACGCATTTTTCGTAACGTCTTTATCAGTGCCATTCTGGAAACATTTCGCCAACCATTGGCTGGCGAAACGTTCCTGAATATTGATACCCAAATGTTGCACAAGTGTTTCGCTTATTAACTTGTCTCATTTCCAAACCATTTATTAAAAAAGAAGCGTTTTCTCGTGACGTCTTAATCAGTGCAATCAAGGTTTTCTCGTGACGTCTTAATCAGTGCAATCAAGGTTTTCTCGTGACGTCTTAATCAGTGCAATCAAGGTTTTCTCGTGACGTCTTAATCAGTGCAATCAAGGTTTTCTCGTGACGTCTTAATCAGTGCAATCAAGGTTTTCTCGTGACGTCTTAATCAGTGCAATCAAGAAGGGTTTCTCGTGACGTCTTAATCAGTGCAATCAAGGTTTTCTCGTGACGTCTTAATCAGTGCAATCAAGGTTTTCTCGTGACGTCTTAATCAGTGCAATCAAGGTTTTCTCGTGACGTCTTAATCAGTGCAATCAAGGTTTTCTCGTGACGTCTTAATCAGTGCAATCAAGGTTTTCTCGTGACGTCTTAATCAGTGCAACCAAGATTTTCTCGTGACGTCTTAATCAGTGCAATCAAGAAGGGTTTCTCGTGACGTCTTAATCAGTGCAATCAAGGTTTTCTCGTGACGTCTTAATCAGTGCAATCAAGGTTTTCTCGTGACGTCTTAATCAGTGCAATCAAGGTTTTCTCGTGACGTCTTAATCAGTGCAATCAAGGTTTTCTCGTGACGTCTTAATCAGTGCAATCAAGGTTTTCTCGTGACGTCTTAATCAGTTCAATCAAGGTTTTCTCGTGACGTCTTAATCAGTGCAATCAAGGTTTTCTCGTGACGTCTTAATCAGTGCAATCAAGGTTTTCTCGTGACGTCTTAATCAGTGCAATCAAGAAGGTTTTCTCGTGACGTCTTAATCAGTGCAATCAAGAAGGTTTTCTCGTGACGTCTTAATCAGTGCAATCAAGAAGGTTTTCTCGTGACGTCTTAATCAGTGCAATCAAGAAGGTTTTCTCGTGACGTCTTAATCAGTGCAATCAAGGTTTTCTCGTGACGTCTTAATCAGTGCAATCAAGGTTTTCTCGTGACGTCTTAATCAGTGCAATCAAGGTTTTCTCGTGACGTCTTAATCAGTGCAATCAAGGTTTTCTCGTGACGTCTTAATGCCTCCAAGAAGGTTTTCTCGTGGCGTCTTAATCAGTGCCATCAAGAAGAGCCTCTTGAGAAGAGCGTAAACATACATGAAACAATGACCGACAAAGATGCGGAAAATGTTTCATGACAAAAACAAAATCATGTTTTTGTTCGGTGTGGTGCCAAAAACCTTAGTGCCAGATGCTGCCACTTGTTCACCTGTAGGTGTACTCGCCTAACTGTACTCACCTAATTGTGGTTGCAGGGGTCGAGACTCAGCTCCTGGCCCCGCCTCTTCGCTGTCCGCTACTGGGTCTCTGCTCTCCCTGCTCCTTGAGCTTTATCATACCTTTTCTTAAAACTACGTATGGTTCCTGCCTCCACTATATCTTTCTCTAGACTATTCCACTTCCTGACTACTCTGTGGCTGAAGAAATGCTTCCTAACGTCTTCCGCGGGGCGGGGGGGGGGCGGGGGGGGGTCACCCCTCGTGTGTCCTGGTCCTGGACCAAGCCTCCTGGTAGCTGGCATCATCGTCCAGGCTGTTAGTCGCAAGTTTACCAGAGAGAAAGCTCTCTGACAGCCCCTCTGTTGCTGTTGGCTTGTCGTCCACCTGTTGCAGGGAGCGTCGCCCCCGCCACTCGCTCTCCTACAAACCCGCTTCTGTCAGTGGAAAAAATGTAATCTTATCTGTTTTTTTTCTAAATCTTGTTTTATTGCAATATAAGTTTGCTTTTGTGCTCATGCGTTTTTTGAACGGATTCATCAGTAAAGTCATCATAGGCACGAGACGAGGGTGGGATTCATCAGTAAAGTCATCACAGGCACGGGACGAGGGTGAGATTCATCAGTAAAGTCATCACAGACACGGGACGAGGGTGGGATTCATCAGTAAAGTCATCATAGACACGGGACGAGGGTGAGATTCATCAGTAAAGTCATCACAGGCACGGGACGAGGGTGAGATTCATCAGTAAAGTCATCATAGACACGGGACAATTGTGGGATTCATCAGTAAAGTTATCATAGGCACGGGACGAGGGTGAGAAGGTGCCAGGTAAGTCATCCAGATGCCAAATTGGCTCTGATTCTGAAAGATGTCGCTGCTGAAATGCGCAAGAACACTCTGGTGTGCCAGTGTGGGTGACTCTGGTGTGCCAGTGTGGGTGACTCTGGTGTGCCAGTGTGGGTGACTCTGGTGTGCCAGTGTGGGTGACTCTGGCGTGCCAGTGTGGGTGACTCTAATGTGCCTGTGTGGGTGACTCTGGTGTGCCAGTGTGGGTGACTCTGGTGTGCCAGTGTGGGTGACTCTGGTGTGCCAGTGTGGGTGACTCTGGTGTGCCAGTGTGGGTGACTCTGGTGTGCCAGTGTGGGTGACTCTGGTGTGCCAGTGTGGGTGACTCTGGCGTGCCAGTGTGGGTGACTCTAATGTGCCTGTGTGGGTGACTCTGGTGTGCCAGTGTGGGTGACTCTGGTGTGCCAGTGTGGGTGACTCTGGTGTGCCAGTGTGGGTGACTCTGGTGTGCCAGTGTGGGTGACTCTGGTGTGCCAGTGTGGGTGACTCTGGTGTGCCAGTGTGGGTGACGCTGGTGTACCAGTGTGGGTGACTCTGGTGTGCCAGTGTGGGTGACTCTGGTGTGCCAGTGTGGGTGACTCTGGTGTGCCAGTGTGGGTGACTCTGGTGTGCCAGTGTGGGTGACTGGTGTGCCAGTGTGGGTGACTCTGGTGTGCCAGTGTGGGTGACTCTGGTGTGCCAGTGTGGGTGACTGGTGTGCCAGTGTGGGTGACTCTGGTGTGCCAGTGTGGGTGACTCTGGTGTGCCAGTGTGGGTGACTCTGGTGTGCCAGTGTGGGTGACTCTGGTGTGCCAGTGTGGGTGACTCTGGCGTGCCAGTGTGGGTGACTCTGGTGTGCCAGTGTGGGTGACTCTGGTGTGCCAGTGTGGGTGACTCTGGTGTGCCAGTGTGGGTGACTCTGGTGTGCCAGTGTGGGTGACTCTGGTGTGCCAGTGTGGGTGACGCTGGTGTGCCAGTGTGGGTGACTCTGGTGTGCCAGTGTGGGTGACTCTGGTGTGCCAGTGTGGGTGACTCTGGTGTGCCAGTGTGGGTGACTCTGGTGTGCCAGTGTGGGTGACTCTGGTGTGCCAGTGTGGGTAACTCTGGTGTGCCAGTGTGGGGTGACTCTGGTTTGCCAGTGTGGGGTGACTCTGGTGTGCCAGTGTGGGTGACTCTGGTGTGCCAGTGTGGGTGACTCTGGTGTGCCAGTGTGGGTGACTCTGGTGTGCCAGTGTGGGTGACTCTTGTGTGCCAGTGTGGGTGACTCTGGTGTGCCAGTGTGGGTAACTCTGGTGTGCCAGTGTGGGGTGACTGGTGTGCCAGTGTGGGTGACTCTGGTGTGCCAGTGTGGGGTGACTCTGGTGTGCCAGTGTGGGTGACTCTGGTGTGCCAGTGTGGGTGACTCTGGTGTGCCAGTGTGGGTGACTCTGGTGTGCCAGTGTGGGTGACTCTGGTGTGCCAGTGTGGGTGACTCTGGTGTGCCAGTGTGGGTGACTCTGGTGTGCCAGTGTGGGTGACTCTGGTGTGCCAGTGTGGGTGACTCTGGTGTGCCAGCGTGGTGACTCTGGTGTGCCAGCGTGGGTGACTCTGGTGTGCCAGCGTGGGTGACTCTGGTGTGCCAGTGTGGGTGACTCTGGTGTGCCAGCCTGGGTGACGCTGGTGTGCCAGTGTGGGTGACGCTGGTGTGCCAGTGTGGGTGACGCTGGTGTGCCAGTGTGGGTGACGCTGGTGTGACAGTGTGGGTGACGCTGGTGTGCCAGTGTGGGTGACGCTGGTGTGCCAGTGTGGGTGACGCTGGTGTGCCAGTGTGGGTGACGCTGGTGTGCCAGTGTGGGTGACGCTGGTGTGCCAGTGTGGGTGACGCTGGTGTGCCAGTGTTGGTGATGCTGGTGTGCCAGTGTGGGTGATGCTGGTGTGCCAGTGTGGGTGACGCTAGTGTGCCAGTGTGGGTGACTCTGGTGTGCCAGTGTGGGTGACTCTGGTGTGCCAGTGTGGGTGACTCTGGTGTGCCAGTGTGGGTGACTCTGGTGTGCCAGTGTGGGTGACTCTGGTATGCCAGTGTGGGTGACTCTGGTATGCCAGTGTGGGTGACTCTGGTGTGCCAGTGTGGGTGACTGGTGTGCCAGTGTGGGTGACTCTAGTGTGCCAGTGTGGGTGACTGGTGTGCCAGTGTGGGTGACGCTGGTGTGCCAGTGTGGGTGACGCTGGTGTGCCAGTGTGGGTGACGCTGATGTGCTAGTGTCAGCTTGTACAGAGTCTTCCAACTTTGAAGATGCCAAGAGACGGGGGTCCACGGCCCAGCGTCATGCATGTCAGGCAAGTGTCAGGAAGAGCAGAAGTTGACTGACATTATGCAGGGATCAGTTGGTCACGGTGAAGTGGCTGGCACTGACTCCTTTCTTGAAATTATAGCTGACTGTGGAGGTAAATATTAGTTTCTGATTTCTCGCTTACACCGTGAATATTGGGAGTCCACGAGTGAGGGATCAGCTAGCAACCCACGAGTGAGGGATCAGCTAGCAACCCACGAGTGAGGGATCAGCTAGCAACCCACGAGTGAGGGATCAGCTAGCAACCCACGAGTGAGGGATCAGCTAGCAACCCACGAGTGAGGGATCAGCTAGCAACCCACGAGTGAGGGATCAGCTAGCAACCCACGAGTGAGTGAAGATCAGCTAACAACCCACGAGTGAGGGAAGGTCAGCTAGCAACCCACGAGTGAGGGAAGGTCAACTAGCAACCCACGAGTGAGGGAAGATCAGCTAGCAACCCACGAGTGAGGAAAGGTCTGCTAGCAACCCACGAGTGAGGGAAGGTCAGCTAGCAACCCACTAGTGAGGGAAGGTCAACTAGCAACCCACGAGTGAGGGAAGATCAACTAGCAACCCACGAGTGAGAGATCACCTAGCAACCCACGAGTGAGGGATCAGCTAGCAACCCACGAGTGAGGGATCAGCTAGCAACCCACGAGTGAGAGATCAGCTCGCAACCCACGAGTGAGTGAAGATCAGCTAGCAACCCACGAGTGAGGGATCAGCTAGTAACCCACGAGTGAGGGATCAGCTAGCAACCCACGAGTGAGGGAAGGTCAACTAGCAACCCACGAGTGAGTGAAGATCAGCTAGCAACCCACGAGTGAGGGAAGGTCAGCTAGCAACCCACGAGTGAGGGAAGGTCAGCTAGCAACCCAAGAGTGAGGGACGGTCAGCTAGCAACCCACGAGTGAGGGACGGTCAGCTAGCAACCCACGAGTGAGGGAAGGTCAGCTAGCAACCCACGAGTGAGGGAAGGTCAGCTAGCAACCCAAGAGTGAGGAAAGGTCAGCTAGCAACCCACGAGTGAGGGAAGGTCAGCTAGCAACCCACGAGTGAGGGAAGATCAGCTAGCAACCCACGAGTGAGGGACGGTCAGCTAGCAACCCACGAGTGAGGGAAGGTCAGCTAGCAACCCACGAGTGAGGGAAGGTCAACTAGCAACCCACGAGTGAGGGAAGGTCAACTAGCAACCCACGAGTGAGAGATCAACTAGCAACTCACGAGTGAGAAAGAGTTTACCAAAACTGATTACTTGACAAGAACAGCTCACTTGTTCTTCCTAACCAAAGCTCTCCCACCTCCCCAAGATACCATCACCACTCACTGTTAAGAATTAGACGCATGAGCGACATCTGGGTATCTTTATTTGTAGACGTTACGCCATCCAGTGGCTTTATCAAAACAAGGACATAATATACTGATAAAGCCATTGACTGGCGAAACGTCCACAAATAAAGATACCCAGATATTGCTCATGTGTCTAATTCTTCATCTTGTCGGCATTGTCTACCATCCATGTACAGCCACCAACACATTGTCTACCATCCATGTACAGCCACCAACACTTTGTCTACCATCCATGTACAGCCACCAACACTTTGTCTACCATCCATGTACAGCCACCAACACTTTGTCTACCATCCATGTACAGCCACTAACACTTTGTCTACCATCCATGTACAGCCACCAACACTTTGTCTACCATCCATGTACAGCCACCAACACTTTGTCTACCATCCATGTACAGCCACCAACACTTTGTCTACCATCCATGTACAGCCACCAACACATTGTCTACCATCCATGTACAGCCACCAACACTTTGTCTACCATCCATGTACAGCCACCAACACTTTGTCTACCATCCATGTACAGCCACCAACACTTTGTCTACCATCCATGTACAGCCACCAACACTCGCTACCACAACTCTGACACCAAATATTCTCTGCCTTAAACCCTTCCAATGCAAGATGATTTTTTTTTACTGTCAAGTCGTAAAACAGTTTCTCCCGACGCGGGTCTTAGATACATGAAGACCAGCTCATTGGAGGTTTTGGCCATTGAATCGAGGTCTTCCCGTCTCTTTAAAGGTCCAGACCGGAACAAAATAATTGTCACATATGATATAACCTCTCTCCACACTGCTGAAATAGAGGAACATTTATAGACGTCTTTAAAAAAGACGTGGCGCCTTCCTGCCTCTCTTAGTAAACAAAGATTAAACACCATGTAAAACATAAGAGGATCATGAGATAGAGTATTGTAACGTGGAACATAAGAGGATCATGAGATAGAGTATTGTAACGTGGAACATAAGAGGATCATGAGATGGAGTATCGTAACGTGGAACATAAGAGGATCATGAGATAGAGTATTGTAACGTGGAACATAAGAGGATCATGAGATGGAGTATTGTAACGTGGAACATAAGAGGATCATGAGATGGAGTATTGTAACGTGGAACATAAGAGGATCATGTGATAGAGTATTGTAACGTGGAACATAAGAGGATCATGAGATGGAGTATCGTAACGTGGAACATAAGAGGATCATGAGATGGAGTATTGTAACGTGGAACATAAGAGGATCATGAGATGGAGTATTGTAACGTGGAACATAAGAGGATCATGAGATGGAGTATTGTAACGTGGAACATAAGAGGATCATGAGATGGAGTATTGTAACGTGGAACATAAGAGGATCATGAGATGGAGTATCGTAACGTGGAACATAAGAGGATCATGAGATGGAGTATTGTAACGTGGAACATAAGAGGATCATGAGATGGAGTATTGTAACGTGGAACATAAGAGGATCATGAGATGGAGTATTGTAACGTGGAACATAAGAGGATCATGTGATAGAGTATTGTAACGTGGAACATAAGAGGATCATGAGATGGAGTATCGTAACGTGGAACATAAGAGGATCATGAGATAGAGTATTGTAACGTGGAACATAAGAGGATCATGAGATGGAGTATCGTAACGTGGAACATAAGAGGATCATGAGATGGAGTATTGTAACGTGGAACATAAGAGGATCATGAGATGGAGTATTGTAACGTGGAACATAAGAGGATCATGAGATGGAGTATTGTAACGTGGAACATAAGAGGATCATGAGATGGAGTATCGTAACGTGGAACATAAGAGGATCATGAGATGGAGTATTGTAACGTGGAACATAAAAGGATCATGAGATGGAGTATCGTAACGTGGAACATAAGAGGATCATGAGATGGAGTATTGTAACGTGGAACATAAGAGGATCATGAGATGGAGTATCGTAACGTGGAACATAAGAGGATCATGAGATGGAGTATTGTAACGTGGAACATAAGAGGATCATGAGATGGAGTATTGTAACGTGGAACATAAGAGGATCATGAGATGGAGTATTGTAACGTGGAACATAAGAGGATCATGAGATGGAGTATCGTAACGTGGAACATAAGAGGATCATGAGATGGAGTATTGTAACGTGGAAATAAGAGGATCATGAGATGGAGTATCGTAACGTGGAACATAAGAGGATCATGAGATGGAGTATCGTAACGTGGAACATAAGAGGATCATGAGATGGAGTATTGTAACGTGGAAATAAGAGGATCATGAGATGGAGTATCGTAACGTGGAACATAAGAGGATCATGAGATGGAGTATTGTAACGTGAAAATAAGAGGATCATGAGATGGAGTATCGTAACGTGGAACATCATGATATTCGACACCACAAAGAGCATCGTAATATTCGACATTTATAGCACACTCCATGAAGCAGAGGTGTTATCTTGTAACAGTCATCGTGTATTACACGGTGCAGGATGCCTGCCTCACAAAGAGATGTGTTCAACACCAGTATTTGTGTTCAGCACAAGCAGTTCAGGGTTCAACACGGGCAGTTCAATGTTCAACATGGTCAGTTCAAGGTTCATCAGAAGCAGTTCAAGGTTTAGCACTTCATTAGATCCCTGGCAGCAGAGGAGCCCACGGTGCATACTAACACACATGGCATGGGTATTGTATTTTAAACAGCAGTACCAAGCTAGCTCACCCATGCTGCTCCCACCATCAGTGATAATCGTGCAGTTTTAAACGCTTTCTGCCTACCCTGGAACACCTCGAAGCACGATTGCAAACCATTTGGATTCCCAAAAACTGCACAATCCAGGGCAACAAGGGTTCAGAGCAGGTCGCTCCTGCCTCTCGCAACTACTGGACCACTATGATATGGTCTTGGATGCACTGGAAGAAAAACAGAATGCAGATGTAGTATACACAGACTTTGCAAAAGCCTTTGACAAGAGCGATCATGGTGTAATAGTGCACAAAATGTGTGCTAAAGGGATAACTGGCAAAGTGGGTAGATTGATCTTCAACTTTCTAACCAATCGAACACAAAGAGTAGTGGTTAACAGAGTTAAATCGGATGCTGACATAGTGAAAAGCTCTGTTCCACAAGGCACAGTACTCGCCCCCATCCTGTTCCTCAACCTCATATCAGACATAGATGTTATCCACAGCACCGTGTCATCCTTCACTAAGGTATTTGAGGAGGTAGATCATGGTAATGAATATGATATTGTGTATATGGACTTCAGTAAGGCTTTTGATAGAGTTCCACATCAGAGACTATTGAGGATAATTAAGGCACACGGAATAGGAGGAGAAATTTTTTCCTGGATAGAGGCATGGTTGACAAATAGGCAGCAGAGAGTTTGCATAAATGGGGAGAAATCAGAGTGGGGAAGTGTCACAAGCGGTGTTCCACAGGGGTCAGTATTGGGCCCCTTGTTGTTCACAATCTACATAAATGACATAGATGAGGGAATAAATAGCGACATAAGCAAGTTTGCCGATGACACCAAAATAGGCTGTCCAATTCATTCAAATGAGGACATTAGAGCACTCCAGGAAGATTTGAATAGACTGAGGCAGTGGTCGGAGAAGTGGCAGATGCAGTTTAATATAGATAAATGCAAAGTTCTAAATATTGGACAGGGCAATAACCATGCCACATATAAACTAAATAATGTAGATCTTAATACTACTGATTGCGAAAAGGATTTAGGAGTTCTGGTTAGCAGTAATCTAAAACCAAGACAGCAGTGCATAAATGTTCGCAATAAAGCAAACAGAATCCTTGGCTTCATATCAAGAAGCATAAATAATAGGAGTCCTCAGGTTGTTCTTCAACTCTATATATCCTTGGTTAGGCCTCATCTAGATTATGCTGCACAGTTTTGGTCACCGTATTACAGAATGGATATAAATGCTCTGGAAAACGTACAAAGGAGGATGACTAAGTTGATTCCATGTATCAGAAATCTTGCCTATGAGGATAGACTGAGGGCCCTGAATCTGCACTCTCTAGAAAGGCGTAGAATTAGGGGGGATATGATTAAGGTGTATAAATGGAAAACAGGAATAAATAAAGGTGATGTAAATAGCGTGCTAAAAATATCTAGTATTGACAGGACTCGCAGCAATGGCTTTAAGTTGGATAAATTCAGATTCAGGAAGGATATAAGAAAGTATTGGTTTGGTAATAGAGTTGTCGATGAGTGGAACAAACTCCCGAGTACAGTTTATAGAGGCTAAAACGTTGTGTAGTTTTAAAAATAGGCTAGATAAATATATGAGTGGGTGCGGGTGGGTGTGAGTTGGACCTGACTAGTTTGTGCTACTAGGTCAGATGCCGTGCTCCTTCCTTAAGTGAATGTAACCTGACCTGGCTGGGTCGGGGCATTGGCTTAAGCCGATGGAAGACTTGGACCTGCCTCGCATGGGCCAGTAGGCCTTCTGCAGTGTTCCTTCTTTCTTATGTTCTTATACTAGGATCTGCATGAGATTGTCATCTATTGAGGACACTGTTAACCTCCAAGAAGATATAAACCAAGTTTTCCAATGGGTAACGGAGAACAATATGTTCAGTGAAGACAAATTCCAACTACTCCATTATGGTAAACTGGAGGAGATAATAACTAGAACAGAGTATACTACAAACTCTGATCATACAATAGAGCGGAAAAATAATGCGACGGACCTGGGAGTGGTAATGTCTGAGGATCTCACTTTCAAGGATCATAACAGTGCCACGATCACAACTGCAAAGAAAATGATAGGATGGATAATGAGAACGTTCAAAACAAGAGATGCCAAGCCAATGATGACCCTTTTTAAATCACTTGTTCTCTCTAGGCTTTAATACTGCTGTACATTAACATCTTCATTCAAGGCAGGTGAAATTGCAGATCTAGAGAATGTACAGAGAATCTTTACTGTACATATAAGTTCTACCAAACACCAACTACTTGGAACGCCTGGAAACACTTGACTTGTACTCGCTGGAACGCAGGCGAGAGAGATATATCATAATCTACACTCGGAAAACCCTAGAAGGAATGGTCCCGAATCTGCACACAAAAATCACTCCCTACGAAAGTAAAAGACTGGGTAGGCGGTGCAAAATACCCCCAATAAAAAGTAGGGGCGCCATTGGTACACTAAGAGAAAACACCAGCCATAAGGGGAATTACCAATAGGCCCCTGGCTGCCTTCAAGAGGGAGCTAGACAGATACTTAGTCGTTGCTGGATCAGCCGGGCTGTGGTTCATACTACTGCCACTACTACTATCACCACTACCACTAGTACTACCACTACTACTACCACCACTACCACTAGTACGACCACCACCACTACCACTAGTACGACCACCACTACCGCTACTACTACTTCTACTACCACCACTACTACCACCACCACCACTACCACCACTACTACCATCACCACCACTACCACCACTACCATCACCACTACCATCACCACTACCACCACTACCGCCACTAGTACTACCACCACTACCACTAGTACTACCACCACCACCACTACCACTAGTACGACCACAACTACCACTAGTACGACCACAACTACCACTAGTACGACCACCACTACCGCCACTACTACTACCACTACTACCATCACCACTACCACCACTACTACCACCATCACCACTACCACCACTACTAACACCATCACCACTACCACCACCACTACTACCACTACTACTACCACTACTACTACCACCACTACCGCCACTAGTACTACCACCACTACTACCACCATCACCACTACCACCACCACTACCACCACCATCACCACTACTACTACCACCACTACTAACACCATCACCACTACCACCACCACTACTACCACCACCACCACCATCACCACTACTACTACCACCACCACTACTAACACCATCACCACTACCACCACCACTACTACCACCACTACCACCACCACCACTACCACCACCATCACCACTACCACCACCACTACCACCACCACTACCACCACCATCACCACTACTACCACCACCACTACCACCACCATCACCACTACTACTACCACCACCATCACCACTAATACTACCACCACCACTACTACCACCACCACCACTACCACCACCATCACCACTACTACTACCACCACCATCACCACTACTACTACCACCACCACTACCACCACCATCACCACTACCACCACCATCACCACTACCACCACCACCACTACCACTACCACCACCACCACCACTACCACCACCATCACCACTACTACTACCACCACCACTACCACCACCACCACCACTACCACCACCATCACCACCACCACTACCACCACCACCACCACCACTACCACCACCACCACCACTACCACCACCATCACCACTACTACTACCACCACCACTACCACCACCACCACCACTACCACCACCATCACCACTACTACTACCACCACCACCACCACACCACCACCATCACCACTACTACTACCACCACCACCACCACTACCACCACCACTACCACCACTACCACTACCACCACCACCACCACTACCACCACCATCACCACTACTACTACCACCACCACCACCACTACCACCACCTACCACCACCACCACTACCACCACCATCACCACTACTACTACCACCACCACTACCACCACTACCACTACCACCACCATCACCACTACCACCACCACCACTACCACCACTACCACCACCACCACTACCACCACCAACACCACTACTACTACCACCACCACCACCACTACCACCACCACTACCACCACCACCACTACCACCACCATCACCACTACTACTACCACCACCACCACCACCACTACCACCACCACTACCACCACTACCACTACCACCACCACCACCACTACCACCACCATCACCACTACTACCACCACCACTACCACCACCACCACTACCACCACCATCACCACTACTACTACCACCACTACCACCACCACTACCACTACCACCACCACTACCACCACCACCACTACCACCACCATCACCACTACCACCACCACCACTACCACCACCACCACTACCACCACCATCACCACTACTACTACCACCACTACTAACACCATCACCACTACCACCACCACTACTACCACCACTACCACTACCACCACTACCACCACCATCACCACTACTACCACCACCACTACCACCACCACCACTACCACCACCATCACCACCACTACCACCACCACCACCACTACCACCACCACTACCACCACCACCACTACCACCACCATCACCACTACTACCACCACCACTACTAACACCATCACCACTACCACCACCACTACTACCACCACTACCACTACCACCACTACCACCACCATCACCACTACTACTACCACTACCAGCAGTTTGGAAACTAGTGGCTGGAACCTCAACACTCTTGCCATCACGTGAGACCCTCTTTTCCAGGGACTTTCCCGCTCCCTCTTTCTCTCTTTCCCCCCCTCTCCTCCCCTCCCCTACTCTTCCACCCCTCTATCCTTCCCCCTCCTCCCCTCCACCACTCACACCACATATGTTGTGGAACATACGTGGGGGAGGGAATGAAAGAGTGATAAAAGGGAGGTGGGGATGGGGAGGAAGAGATGAAGGGGGGGAGAAAGAGAGGTGGGAGGCGGAGAAGAGAGGAGGAGGAGGAGAAGGAGCAGGAGAAAGAGGAGGTGGAGAGGAGAATTGTTGTGAAGGATGGTAAGCCAGGGAGCAACACTGTGACCATCATGACCCACCCCGCCCTCCCCGCCCACAAGACCCACCCCCACCCACTTGATCCACCCCACCATCCGGGCCAGCCCCGCCCAGGCCCCACCCAAAACCCACCACCCACCCATCCATCCACACTGGTAGTGGCAAACCAAGCCCCCACCCACTACCTCACCCAACGCCTAGACACAGCCCACAGCCACCCACAACCTCTTCTCCTTCCCACCGCCCACAGCCCGGCCCCACCCACCCACCACACTACCCACCCATACGCTAAGCCCCATCACACCCACCACTTAAATCCACTACTCAGCCCACCACCCATCCCACCACCCACCACTCAGCCTACCACCCACAGCTCAACCCACCACCCAGCCCACCACCCACTGTCTACTTAAATTAATAGGTTATTGCTTTTATTACTATGTAATAGACCTTGAAAGTGACCTGAAAACACTAAATTTTTTTTTGTTAAATTGGCCTATCAGTGTTGAAATTATTAAAAGCTATTTTTAGAATAATATATATATATGTGTGTGTGTGTGTGCTATGAGCGCACTAAGAGACAATACAATAAGTGTAAGGGGTCCAATACTGTATAACAGCCTCCCATCACACATAAGGGGGATTACCAGTAGACTTCTAGCTGTCTCGAGGGAACTGGACAGGTTTCTAAAGTCAGTTCCTGACCAGCCAGGCTGTGGTTCATACGTTGAACTGCCTACAGCCTGCATTAACAGCCTGGTTGACTAGGCTTTGATCCACCGGGATCGAGCCGCGGGGGCGTTGACCCCCCGGAACACACTCCAGATACACTCCATTAATAGCCTTAGAGGACCCCATTATTATTATTACAATCATGGGAAGCGCTTAACCCGTAGGGATTATACAGTGGGGGGGGGTGGAAGGTTTTCAGGCTTAATCACCTTGAAGAACATAATTTGATTAATGAATCTCAGCATGGGTTTACGAGAGGTCGTTCCTGCCTGACAAATTTACTGACATTTTTCAATAAAACATTTGAGGCAGTAGTCAGTGATAAAGAATATGATATGGTTTACTTGGATTTCAGTAAGGCCTTCGATAGAGTACCTCACAAGAGACTCTTAAGAAAAGGTGGCAGCTCATGGTATAGGAGGTAAAGTTCTAGCATGGATAGAGACATGGCTTACCAACAGAAAGCAGTTTCCATTAATGGGGTCAAATCTGAATGGGGATTAGTCACTAGTGGCGTTCCACAAGGATCAGTTTTAGGCCCATTGTTGTTCATAATTTACATAAATGACCTTGATGAAGGAATTTCAAGTGACATGAGTAAATTTGCTGATGATACAAAAATAGGCCGTATAATTCATTCTGAGGAGGATACCAGTGAACTCCAGGAGAATTTGGACAAACTAATGTCTTGGTCTGAAAAGTGGCTGATGAAGTTCAATGTGGACAAGTGTAAGGTGCTAGTCGTTGGTAATGAAAATATCCCTCGAATTTATAAACTAGGTGAAGTAGAGCTTGATCATACAGAATGTGAAAAAGACTTGGGAGTCATGGTAAGCAGAAATCTAAAGCCAAGACAACAGTGCCTAAGTGTGCGCAATAAGGCTAACAGATTACTAGGATTTATTTCAAGAAGTATAAGCAACAGAAGTCCAAAAGTTATTTTACAGCTCTATGCATCACTAGTGAGACCTCATTTGGATTATGCAGCTCAGTTTTGGTCTCCTTACTACAGGATGAATATAGATTCATTGGAGAACATACAAAGAAGAATGACTAAAATGATTTACAGTATAAGAAATCTCCCGTATGAAGATAGACTTAGAGCGTTGAATCTCCACTCTCTGGAGAGACGTAGAATGAGGGGAGATATCATCGAGGTGTACAAGTGGATGATGGGCATAAACAAAGGAGATATTAATAAAATACTGAGGATATCGAACCAAGTAAGAACCAGAAATAACGGATTTAAATTGGATAAATTTAGATTTAGAAGGACATAGGCAAGTACTGGTTTTCGAACAGAGTTGTAGATGCGTGGAACAATCTTCCAAGTAGGGTGATAGAGGCTAGGACCTTGGGTGGCTTTAAAGAGAGATTGGACAAATATATGAGTGGGAGGGGCTAGGTTTGATTAATGTCGTGAGTACGGGAGTAAATTCTTAGGTAGTGGTGGTTTTGATAAGGACTTGCCTTGTATGGGCCAGTAGGCCTTCTGCAGTGCTCCTCCATTCTTATGTAATTCATGGAACTGGAGCACAGATCCAATGCCCTAAATCATGAGCCTCTCACCAGCGTCAAGGAATCTCCCTTGAGGGGCAGGGAACCCCAGTTGGGTTATAAGATTGAGTCCTGAGGAACACCAGTTTAGCGCTGAATCTTGGGGAATCCAAGCTGGGGACAGCAGTGAGCCTTGGGGAAGCCCGGGAAGAACAGGAAGCAGCGGGAGTGTCAGTGTTCCAGTCTGGTTCCCAAGACTCTCTTGTCTAGTAAGAAACACACGATGTCCTGGGTTGTGATTGGCCAGTAAGTTTATTTAGGCACAGGTACACATAAGTACAACTGCCACACATAAGTACAACTGCCACACATAAGTACAACTGCCACACATAAGTACAACTATCACACATAGGGTAAATTACCTAGAATAACCGCGAAAACAAAGTGACTTAACTTCCACTGTGGTCCTTGAAAGTAACGGTGTACTTTATTCCCTCAAGACAGTGTTAACTGCTTCCCCTCGTCCTTAGCAACAAGGGGAAGTTGTGAGTCTACTTGGAGTCTCCCTAGAAACGATATCTGGGTGTCAGCGCCCCCGGGACCCGGTCCCAGACCGCCGTCCCCGTTGCTGGCTTGACCTGACTAGCTTGTGCTAGTAGGTCTGATGCCCTGCTTCTTAAGTGGATGTGACCTGGGCCTGACTAGGTTGGGTCAGTGGCATAAGCCGGTAGGCGATTTGAACCTGCCTCGCATGGGCCAATAGGCGTGCGTCAGTGTCCTTATGGCTGGTGGGAGGCTGTTGAACAGTCTTGGGCCCCGGACACTTATGGTGTTTTCTGTTAGTGTACCAGCGACGCCCCTACTTTTCACTGGGGGTACGTTGCATCATCACTTTGATACCCTTTCTCACCCACATTCTTCGTGGTTCAAGAACCTTCCAGCATTCCCAATGGTTCAGATGCTTGACTGAATTTATACGAGGAGTTAAGGTTCTCTGTACATCTTCCAGTTGCGTAATTTCTCCTGCCTTGAAAGATACCGTTAGTTTCCAGCAGTTTTCCAGCGTAGAGATAGAACACATGACTGGAAGAGGATCATCATGAGCTTGGCATCTCTTGTCTCGACATTTCTAGTTGTCCAGCCTGTCATTTTCCTAGCAGTTCTCATAAGAATATCGTTATGATCTTTGAATGTGAGATATCCTGACATTATCACTCCCAGGTCTCCCACATTAAACATTCGCGTTATTGAATGATTAATTAAGCGTTTCTCCTGTTGGTCTTCAATTCAGTCTTTAATACCTTAGTCTTCAGTCTTTAATCTTTCATTTTTCCCATTGCAGATTAACTGAAACTTGTCCTGAGTGTCAGTGGCCCACTGGTCCTGAGTGTCAGTGGCCCATGGTCCTGAGTGTCAGTGGCCCACTGGTCCTGGTGTCAGTGGCCCTGTCTAGTGTCTGGCCCACTGGTCCTGAGTGTCAGTGGCCCACTGGTCCTGAGTGTCAGTGGCCCACTGGTCCTGAGTGTCAGTGGCCCACTGGTCCTGAGTGTCAGTGGCCCACTGGTCCTGAGTGTCAGTGGCCCACTGGTCCTGAGTGTCAGTGGCCCACTGGTCCTGAGTGTCAGTGGCCCACTGGTCCTGAGTGTCAGTGGCCCACTGGTCCTGAGGTCAGTGGCCCACTGTCCTGAGCGTGGCCCACTGGTCCTGAGTGTCAGTGGCCCACTGGTCCTGAGTGTCAGTGGCCCACTGGTCCTGAGTGTCAGTGGCCCACTGGTCCTGAGTGTCAGTGGCCCACTGGTCCTGAGTGTCAGTGGCCCACTGGTCCTGAGTGTCAGTGGCCCACTGGTCCTGAGTGTCAGTGGCCCACTCTGTCCCTGTGAGTGTCAGTGGCCCACTGGTCCTGAGTGTCAGTGGCCCACTGGTCCTGAGTGTCAGTGGCCCACTGGTCCTGAGTGTCAGTGGCCCACAGGTCCTGAGTGTCAGTGGCTCACTGGTCCTGAGTGTCAGTGGCCCACTGGTCCTGAGTGTCAGTGGCTCACTCGTCCTGAGTGTCAGTGGCCCACTGGAAGACTTTGTTTACATCAGCTTGAAGTGTGCTGTGTCTTGTGGATGTCACTCCCTTGTAATTGTTTTATATTGCAGCAGGCCTACTGGCCCATGCGAGGCAGGTCCAAGTCTCCTACCGGCTTAAGCCAATGCCCCAACCTAGTCAGGTCAGGTCACATTCACTCTTTTAGGGGTTCTCTTTCTCAGAATATTAATATCCATTTGCCATCTTATACAGTTATTCCTGCTGCACGCGTTGTGTGAGCTATAACACAAAACTGAAGGCTTTTGCCGTGCCAGCAATGATCTGTGTACGTTGTACGTGTACTTGTAGAAATAAAGGTTAGGTTAAGTAAGATTTGTCAGGAAACAGGACAAGTGTTTCCTGACGCAGGTTTTAGTCACTCGCCGCTGGACAGATACCTAAAGTCGGTGCCAGATCAGCCGGGCTGTGGTTCGTACGTTGGACTACGTGCGGCCAGCAGTAACAGCCTAGTTGATCAGGCCCTGATCCACCGGGAGGCCTGGTCGTGGAGGGGGTGTTCATCCCCGGAATACCCTCCAGGTAGACTCCAGGTAAGCATTCCACTGGCTTACCCACCATGGTTAGGATGATAACTATTTCATATCTAAAGATTATTATAAGTGTGCGTACACTACTGTGTTTGTGCGTACACTACTGTGTTTGTGCGTACACTACTGTGTTTGTGCGTACACTACTGTGTTTGTGCGTACACTACTGTGTTTGTGCGTACACTACTGTGTTTCTTGTCTTCTGGGTAACCACGTCCTGGGGAAGGACCTCGCTGAAAATATACTGCAACTGAAGAAGACGTTATTGGACTGCGTTTACTCGCGGACAATAGTATAAAATACCGACAAGTTTAAGATTAAGACACATGTGCAACAGTTGGGTGTCTTTATTGAGGAAACGTTTCGCCCACACAGTAGGCTTCTTCAAATAAGAAGTAGTAGTAATGAAATGAAGATTATGTAATCAGTCCATCAACCTTGGAGAAAAAGTATTTGAGGTGGTCAGTCCCTCAGCCTGGAGAAGAGTTCAGCTCCATGGAGCTGAACTCTTCTCCAGGCTGAGGGACTGACCACCTCAAATACCTTTTCTCCAAGGTTGATGGACTGATTACATCATCTTTATTTCATTACTACTTCTTCCTTTGTATTTGACTGAAGAAGCCTACTGTGTGGGCGAAACGTTTCATCAATAAAGACACCCAACTGTTGCACACGTGTCTTAATCTACGGCCTACATTTCGCTCTAAAGGAGATCCTTTGTTTTTTCGGAGTGACATTCGTAACGTCGCCCCAATAAAGGACTCTTTTGCGACATTCGTGTAGGCGATACACCACAGACAAGCCACACTGGCTTTCCCGGGTTCTCCTGGTTTTTTTTTACCCCCTCCGAGTTTAGTGATCTAAACGTCTTGTAAGAATGTTGCAGATGTGTTGCAGAAGGGTTGGAGTGTTGCAGAGTTGGAATAATGCAGGAGTGTTGCAAGAGTGTTGCAGGTGGCGTCTGTCAGAGGGTCATGTGTCAGGTGGACGCCCCGGTGGTCACTTGCGTCCACCACCCAACTGATCTCTACACTGATTATTTACGAGAGAAAGAGAGCAAAAAGAGAGGAGGTGGGAGAAAGAGAGAAAATGGAGAGGGGAGGAGGAGGAGGATGGGATGGAGTGGTGGGGGAGAAGGGGAGATGGATGCAGAGCGAGAAAGGAAGGGGGGTGGGAGGAAGAAGAACAAGGAGAGGAAGTAGCCAAGGAGAAGCAGGTGCAGCAGCAGCAGCAGCAGTAGTAACAGCAGCAACAGCTGCATTAACAGCAGCAGCAGTAGAGGTAGAAACAGCAGCAGCAACAGTAGCAGAAGTAGAAACAGCAGCAGCAATAGCATTAACAGCAGCAGTTGCAACAACAGCAACATCAATAACAGCAGCAGTTGCAGCAACAGCAATAACAGCAGCAGTTGCAACAACAGCAGCACAAACAGCAGTTTCAGGGAAAGAGGGGAAGGGAGTAAGCATCGAGCGGATGTTACAAAAAAGAATCATAGGATAAAAGAGAATAAATAAGAGAGGAAGAGAAAGAGAGTGAGGATGAGAGGGAGAGAAGAGAAAGAGAGTGAGGATGAGAAGGAGAGAAGAGAATGGGAGCAACATGACAACATAAACATCGTAGAAGATGAAGGTAAAGAAGACGTAATAAAGAGCAGATAATAGAGAGAAGATGACTACTGCAGGTGACAAGAGTCAAAGAATTACCCTCAGGTGCCAGGTACCAGGTGCCACCAGGCAGCAGGTACCAGGTGCCACCAGGCAGCAGGTACCAGTTGCCACCAGGCAGCAGGTACCACAGCAACAGAGCATAAGAATGAAGTAATGGGACCAGTAGGCCTACTGCAGTAGGTCTACTGGTTCATTATTTGATCATTGGATATACAATACCGACAAGTTGATGACTCAAACATGTGCAACACCTGCGTATCTGTGTTGCACATGTTTTAATTAATATACTGGCCCATGCTAAGAAGGTTCTCGTCTCGTATATTAAAAAAACACTATAGTTGGCGGTTCCAGCTTCAACAGTCGCAAAGTTTCGACCTGATAATGGATCCAGATCGAACCGAAACGTCGCCATAAGTACTGAGTATTGTTCCAGTCACGGTATTGTGCCTTTTTTTTTTTTTTTTGGTTCTTTAACTTTTCTTGTGGTCAGTTTTATTTTCATACCGTGGTTTAGAAATTTGTTGATGTAAATGAAGTCAGTGAAGGTCAGGTCACGCCTCGCCGGGGTGAAGGTTGACGCTTACCTGTAAAGAGGTCATTAAAACCAGGTAAATACAGAGCAGACTGGCGGTGGAGCTGAGGTGCAGAGCTACGAGGATGCTGGGTTAAAGGAGATAGTCTCAAGGAGCAAGATCTCACCGCATCAGAGACCCCAAGGTCCAGAGGAGGAGGAGGAGGAGGAGGAGAAGGAGGACGAGGAAGAGGAGGAAGAGGAGGAGGAAGAGGAGGAGGAAGAGGAAGAGGAAGAGGAAGAGGAGGAGGAAACAAAGAAAGTCTCAAAAAGTAGAGAGATGTCACCACTGCATCACAGACCTAAGGTCCAAAAGGCAAATTTTGTTTGGATTATTAACCCCGGAGGGTCTTCAAGGCAGAGAGTTTTTGATCCAAGGAACTGCGGCTAGCCTCCCATTGAGACCGAGGGCCTCACACCGTGGAAGAGTGAACACCGGTCAGCTTGAAGACCGAGCTTTTTAAAGTCTAGAGAGAGTATAACCTAGTGTCGCGCAAGAGAAGTTACGAGGACACAGGTAACACACAGGATGCTCCAGTAGACCAGTAGGTGACTTGGACCTGCCTAGCACGGGCCAGTAGTTGACTTGGACCTGCCTAGCACGGGCCAGTGGGTGACTTGGACCTGCCTAGCACGGGCCAGTAGGTGACTTGGACCTGCCTAGCACGGGCCAGTGGGTGACTTGGACCTGCCTAGCACGGGCCAGTAGGTGACTTGGACCTGCCTAGCACGGGCCAGTGGGTGACTTGGACCTGCCTAGCACGGGCCAGTGGGTGACTTGGACCTGCCTAGCACGGGCCAGTAGGTGACTTGGACCTGCCTAGCACGGGCCAATAGGTGACTTGGACGTGCCTAGCACGGGCCAGTAGGTGACTTGGACCTGCCTAGCACGGGCCAATAGGTGACTTGGACCTGCCTAGCACGGGCCAGTGGGTGACTTGGACCTGCCTAGCACGGGCCAGTAGGTGACTTGGACCTGCCTAGCACGGGCCAATAGGTGACTTGGACGTGCCTAGCACGGGCCAGTGGGTGACTTGGACGTGCCTAGCACGGGCCAGTGGGTGACTTGGACCTGCCTAGCACGGGCCAGTGGGTGACTTGGACCTTCCTAGCATAGACCGGTAGGCCTACTGCAGTGCTCCTTTCTGTTATGTCATCTACAGTCCCTCAAACATACTACGTATAAGTCTATATATAGAGATGTCAGTCACGTGTAATGTGTATTCATTTGTGTATGTGTGTGTACTCACCTAATTGTGGTTGCAGGGGTCGATTCATAGCTCCTGGCCCTGTGTGTGTGTGGAGATGCAGGGCCACACACTCCTACATTACATCGTATGTAGGGCGAAACGTGCAACCATTTACAGGCAAAATTATAAACGGCTTAGTAAACAGACAAGTGGATGGGATGGAAATATATGAATATATATATATATATATATATATATATATATATATATATATATATATATATATATATATATATATATATATATATATATATATTATGATTTGTATTTCCTTGTTGAGTTGAGTGGGGCTTAGCTACGAGACTGTAATCTATAAAATAACTGTAATATGTTAATGCTTTAACAATGTTCAGTGAGGTCTGACAAGAGCGTGGTAACCTCTGTAATGGTATTTATTGTGGCACCGCTCAAGAGATGAGTTCCTAGTGTACCTATAAACTGCCACTCACAGTATGAGCTGCTGGTGTGCACTTTACAGTCTGTTTGTCTAATCAAATCTAGAAATGATATATGGGAGAGAGCGAGAGATGCTGGCGTAATTACGCAACTAGTGACATCAGCAGATCACATGAATGTGGTCAGACATTTTTATGCCGGTGAGAAATAAATTCATGTAGTGGGGGAAAAATAACAAAAGAATTTTTGGACCATGACTTTGGCCAGGTTTGGACCATGACCTTGGCCAGGTTTGGACCATGACCTTGCTAGGTTTGGACCATGATCTTGGCCAGGTTTGGACCATGATCTTGGCCAGGTTTGGGCAATGACCTTCGCTAGGTTTTGACCAGGACCTTGGCTAGGTTTGGACCATGACCTTCGCTAGGTTTTGACCATGACCTTGCCCAGATTTGGACCATGACCCTGGCCAGGCTTGGACCATAACCCTGGCCAGGCTTGGACCATGACCCTGGCCAGGCTTGGACCATGACCCTGGCCAGGCTTGGATCATGGCCTTGGCCAGGTTTGGACCATGACCTTGGCCAGGTTTGAACCATGACCTTGGCTAGGTTTGGACCATGACATTGGCCAGGTTTGAACCATGACCTTGGCTAGGTTTGGACCATGACCTTGGCCAGGATTGGACCATGACCTTGGCCAGGATTGGACCATGACCTTGGACAGGTTTGGACCATGACCTTGGCCAGGTTTGAACAATGACCTTGGCTAGGTTTGGACCATGACCTTGGCCAGGATTGGACCATGTCCTTGGCCAGGTTTGGACCATGACCTTGGCCAGGTTTGAACAATGACCTTGGCTAGGCTTGGACCATGACCCTGGCCAGGCTTGAAACATGACCTTGGCCAGGCATGGAACATGACCTTGGCCAGGCATGGAACATGACCTTGGCCAGGCATGGAACATGACCTTGGCCAGGCTTGGAACATGACCTTGGCCAGGCTTGGAACATGACCTTGGCCAGACTTGGAACATGACCTTGGCCAGACTTGGAACATGACCTTGGCCAGGCTTGGAACATGACCTTGGCCAGGCTTGGAACATGACCTTGGCCAGACTTGGAACATGACCTTGGCCAGGCTTGGAACATGACCTTGGCCAGACTTGGAACATGACCTTGGCCAGACTTGGAACATGACCTTGGCCAGACTTGGAACATGACCGTGGCCAGACTTGGAACATGACCTTGGCCAGACAAGGCAAAAACTAGAAACAAGACTTGGAAAGACTGAAAAGAATTGAAACATGACTTCCAGCCATCAAGTTTCACCAACTTCACCATCAAGCTTGAACACGCTCGAATACCAAGCTTCGACCATCAAGCTTCCACCACTACCATCAAGCTTCACCATCAAGCTTCACACCACCAAGCTTCACCATCAAGCTTCACACCATCAAGCTTCACCATCAAGCTTCACACCACCAAGCTTCATTAAGCTTTACACCAAGCTTCATCAAGCTTCACCATCAAGCTTCACCAAGCTTCACACCAAGCTTCACCATCAAGCTTCACACCAAGCTTCACCATCAAGCTTCACCATCAAGCTTCACAATCAAGCTTCACACCAAGCTTCACCATCAAGCTTCACACCAAGCTTCACCATCAAGCTTTACACCAAGCTTCACCATCAAGCTTCACACCAAGCTTCACCAAGCTTCACACCAAGCTTCATCAAGCTTCACAATCAAGCTTCACACCAAGCTTCACCATCAAGCTTCATACCAAGCTTCACCATCAAGCTTCACACCAAGCTTCACCATCAAACTTCACACCAAGCTTCATCAAGCTTCACACTAAGCTTCATCAAGCTTCACCATCAAGCTTTACACCAAGCTTCACCATCAAGCTTTACACCAAGCTTCACCATCAAGCTTCACACCAAGCTTCACCATCAAGCTTCACACCAAGCTTCACCATCAAGCTTCACACCAAGCTTCACCATCAAGCTTTACACCAAGCTTCACCATCAAGCTTCACCATCAAGCTTCACACCAAGCTTCACCATCAAGCTTCACACCAAGCTTCACCATCAAGCTTCACACCAAGCTTCACCATCAAGCTTCACCATCAAGCTTAACACCAAGCTTCACCATCAAGCTTCACACCAAGCTTCACTATCAAGCTTTACACCAAGCTTCACCATCAAGCTTTACACCAAGCTTCACCATCAAGCTTCACACCAAGCTTCACCATCAAGCTTTACACCAAGCTTCATTATCAAGCTTCACCATCAAGCTTCACACCAAGCTTCACCATCAAGCTTCACACCAAGCTTCACCATCAAGCTTCACCATCAAGCTTCACCATCAAGCTTCACATCAAGCTTCACTATCAAGCTTCACACCAAGCTTCACCATCAAGCTTCACACCAAGCTTCACCATCAAGCTTTACACCAAGCTTCACCATCAAGCTTCACACCAAGCTTCACCATCAAGCTTCACACCAAGCTTCACCATCAAGCTTCCCACCAAGCTTCACCATCAAGCTTCACACCAAGCTTCACCATCAAGCTTCACACCAAGCTTCACCATCAAGCTTCACACCAAGCTTCACCATCAAGCTTCACACCAAGCTTCACCATCAAGCTTCACACCAAGCTTCACCATCAAGCTTCACACCAAGCGTGTAAGCTGCTCCTACTTAACACCTTGATCGTATTCAGCTTGGTACCGAAATTACAAGATTGGCGCGTGCCTGCCTCTCTCCCCTCCCCTCCCCTCTTCCTTCATCCTTCCCTCTATGCTCCCAAAGACGTCCTTCAAGATAGCCGGAAGGAGGTGGTTCCTTCACTTTGTTGTTATTTATTCCGTCTGACGGGAGAGGGGGAGGGACAGGGGTGGGGGGAGAGGGGAAGAAGGGGGTGTAATATTCAGTTCATCAGTTGTGGAACAATGTGTGTGTGTTTGTGTGTCTACTCACCTAGTTGTGGTTGCAGGGGTCGAGTCATAGCTCCTGGCCCCATGTTAGTTACCATTTTGTCCTAGGCACATGTCGATTAGACACTAGGCCTGTTGTGTGTGTGTATGTATTTGTGTGTGTTTGTATTTTTGTGTGTGTGTTTGTGTATGTATTTGTGTGTGTGTGGTACTAGCAGTAGTAGTAACTAGTTGTCAAAGACACTTGTCGATAGACACTTTACGTATTGAGTGGTGTACTCACCTATTTGTAGTTGCGGGGATGTCGATTCACGGCTCCAGGCCCCGCCTCTTCGCTGGTCGCTACTAGGTCCACTCTCTCCCCATGCTCCAAGAGCTTTATCATACCTCTTCCTGAAGCTATGTATGGATCCTACCTCCACTACATCACTCTCCAGACTCAATGATTGAAGAAATACTTCCTTAAATCCCACTCCACAGTTACTGCTGCCACCAGTTCAATCCATCTGTTTTCACTATTGCTCTGCCGAGGAATTCCTTACATTCCATGCGACTCCTCTCTACCTGTTCCGCTTGATACTATATGTCACCAAACCATACCACGGGTAGGGTTAGAACCCGCGGTTAGAGAGTATCAAAACTCCAGACCGTTTTGAAACTGATCGCGGGTTCTAACCCCACCAGTGGTATGGTTTGTTTGTAATCGTGTCATTACGATTTCGTGAGTTATGCTATATCTCACTGTTCCTACCTACCTACCTACCTTCCTTCCTACCTACCTACCTACCTACCCACCTACCTATCTACCTACCCACCCACCTACCTACCTACCCACCCACCTACCTACCTTCCTACCTACCTACCTACCCACCTACCTACCCACCTGGTGGCAGTGACTGTCGTCAGCATGTCCGTAGTGACGATGGGTGGCAGTGACTAGTCATCATGTACGTTGTGACGATGGGTGGCAGTGACTGTCGTCAACATGTACATAGTGACGATGGGTGGTAGTGGTGGCAGTGACTGTGGTCAACATGTACATAGTGACAACGGGTGGTAGTGGTGGCAGTGACTGTCGTCAGCATGTCCGTAGTGACGATGGGTGGCAGTGACTAGTCATCATGTACGTAGTGACGATGGGTGGCAGTGACTGTCGTCAACATGTACATAGTGACGATGGGTGGTAGTGGTGGCAGTGACTGTCGTCAACATGTACATAGTGACGATGGGTGGCAGTGACTGTCGTCAACATGTACGTAGTGTTGATAGTAAGATCACAGAACACTTTCCAAGGGTGTTCTTCTCAGTACCTTCCCTTCAACACCATTATGTCTGCCTCTCCCCAAAATGTGTGTACTCACCTATTTGTACTCACCTATTTGTGGCTGCAGGGGTTGAGACTCAGTTCCTGGCCCCGCCTTTTCACTGATCGCTACTAGGTCCTCTTTCCCCCTGGTCCATGAGCTTTATGATACCTCGTCTTAAAGCTGTGTATGGTTCCTGCCTCCACTACCTCACTTGCTAGACTATTCCACTTCCTGACAACTCTGGGACTGAAGAAATACTTCCTAACATCCCTTTGACTCATCTGAGTCTTCAACTTCCAATTGTGACCCCTCGTTTCTGTGTCCCATCTCTGGAACATTCTGTCTCTGTCCACCTTATCTATTCCTTGCAGTATTTTGTATGTCGTTATCATGTCTCCCCTAACCCTCCTGTCCTTCAGTGTCGTCAGGCCGATTTTGATTTCCCTTAACCTTTCTTCGTAGGACATTCCCCTTAGCTCTGGAACTAGCCTTGTTGCAAACCTTTGCACTTTCTCTAATTTCTTGACGTGCTTGACCAAGTGTGGGTTTCAAACTGGTGCTGTATATTCCAGTATGTTCCTGACGTACACGGTGTACAGTGTCTTGAACGATTCCTTACTGAGGTATCGGAACGCTATTCTCAGGTATGCCAGGCGCCCATATGCTGCAGCAGTTATCTGGTTGATGTGTGCTTCTGGAGACGTGCTCGGTATTATACTCACCCCAAGATCTTTCTCCTTGAGTGAGGTTTGCAGTCTTTGGCCACCTAGCCTATACTCTGTCTATGGTCTTCTTTGCCCTTCCCAATCTTCATGACTTTGCATTTGGCAGGGTTAAATTCAAGTAGCCAGTTGCTGGACCATGTGTCCAGTCTGTCCAGGTCTCTGTAGTCCTGCCTGATCCTCATCTGATTTAATTCTCCTCGTTTGTCAGTAGTAGTATTTCAGTATAACCGTTACTGAGTCACAGCCTCCCTATGTGATCACTGACCATTACTGAGTCATTCTGCTGACCTAGCATGATGTTATAAGGCACCCTTTGAATGCCGTGGGCATTCTCGCCCACTGGCCTCAGTTCAGAGCTAGGTATAGAGACGGACAGGTCAGGCCTGAGTGCTCCCATGTTTTTCCACTAATATATAAATTATGAAGCCAAGCTACGTTTGTGTTTATTACCAAATCCATCAAGAACCCACACATGACAATTTGGTGGCAGCGTTGTGGGCATGGATTAGGGAATTTACGCAGATTTAAGAAGATAGAGCGGGTCATTGTGTGAGTGCATGTCTCAAGCAAGCCAACACCACCCCACACACCACCCGCCAACTCTAGCCAACAAAGCCAGTCACTCAGCCAGTTTCTTCAACCATCTAAGCCAGTTTCTACAGCTTCCTGGCTTCGTTATCGTGTTAATTGCTAACCTTTTAGGAGTTGGTCTGGGTTTTGCAATTAAGCCAGCCAGTTAAGCCAGTCTATGGGAGAGAGCCTCAGTTAATCATCCAGCCTGTCTCTTCAGTTATCCAACCTGCTCCTTCATGCTGTGTGCATAGTTACAAGCATTCAAGTCAGCCAGTCTCGAGGGCTTAAGCCAGCTAAGCCAGCTGCTTCTCCAGCCAAGCCAGTTCCTCTTTGCAGTATTGTCTCCAGTATTGCTTTGTGCTATCAGATGGATGCTGATAAGAGTGGTATTTACCATCTCTGTGGTATTTGTGGTTTTTTTAAGCCAGCCCAGCTTAGAATATTCAAATGCCTAGTAGTGTGGGTGCCAGCTAGATGTGTGGGGATGCCATTCACCCAGTGGTCCAAGACCCACCACCACCACCCACCACTAAGCCTCATCTACCTGTGGCTTTTTCCGCCCATATACCGGGTCCTAGCATCATCTTTTGGCTCACATAGCTGGTCAAGAGTTTCCTTCTATGCACCTACGACAAAGTCAGCTATGTGGGTTCACCAAGAAAGAAAGCGCAAATTTCTTCAAGATTCTCCGTGTGTGTATGGTGTGATGCAGCCGGGACTCCACCACCCTCCTCCCCTCACCACCTCTACCTTCACTATGAGAACTCCAGTGATAATTTTCTGTTTACAGACAATTGCGTGAGTGAGACATTTCTACAGTGAATTGTGTTATTCAGAGACTTGTGCCTTCAGTGTAGACTCAGTGTTTTCTTGTCCATTAATTTACAATACTTTTCCAGTGTTCGCATTCATTTTTGTGTCTCATTTTATATCTATGTTCTTTTGTGTTAATTCTCTACACCTGAAGTAAGTATTCATTTCTTGTGTACAAAATTATTCTTTGTCTTGTGTGCAGTATAATTTTTTAAATATTTTTTTTCAGTCATCCAGTGAAGTGCTTACTTCTTTGTGTTCTTTCAGTGTTGTGTTTTACACAATATTTCAGTGTTGTGTATTATCATTTTCTTGTGTTGTGCCTAATTTTCATTGCATTTCCCTTGTTTTTTTTTTCTGCTAATTCTATGCATTAGTTCATTCAGTGTTTCTTTCTCCAGTGTCCTAAATTACCATTTTACTCTTGTATATGTCATATCGTCATACTTATTTTATATATATACAGTGCCTAATTTGTTTGAACTTTACAGACATTTGTGTGTACTCTTGTCCTATATTTTGTGTGAACACCAAGAGTTTTATTCACTTATTGATAACAGCAAGTCTTTAGTGCGGGAAAATTTTATGCACTATAAGTGCCATATACCTGTGAGTGATCCCTTGATGTTTCTGTGTTCTGCAACTTGTAAGTGTTCACTTTTTAGTTTTGTACATTGTATCATTTTTATTCATTTTATCAATATTTCTTTGAACAAATTCACTCTTAGTGTACATATTTAAAGTGTTATTGCTTTATTTGAGTAAATTGTTTTGCCTAATTTGCAATTAAGAGTTAAAGTGTTCAAGCTACATGTTCCCAGTGCAAAATTTTTTTATTGATAAATTGACTAATTCTGCAATTTACTTGAATTGTAAAATTTATTGTTCTGAGGTGATTAATTTCTCTCATAATTTTTTTTATAGTATTTTGTGCTCTTTATTTTAATCATTGTTTATTTCTAAAAATTGATAAATTACAATTCAGTGCAATCTTTTCAGTATTACAATTCACTTAGTTGTCTCATCATTGCATGTTAATTTCTTTAGTGCCATTTTCTTTTTAGAAAATTTGTTTTTCCAGTATATTTTCCAATTGCATACAATTTATTGATTCTATTTTATACTTTTTGCATTGATTTACAATTTTATTAGTAAATTTCTTTATCGAATTAAGAGTAAAAAACAGCTCATTTTTGCAATTAACTCAAATTACAGTAAAATTTCCCTTTTCTTGCATTTTCAATGTGTTTCTTTATCTTGAACAGTGCATTTCAGTGAGTTGTCCTTTCTCATGAAATGTGTCTTAAACATTTTAATTACTTATGCAAAACTAATTAAATATTTTTCATTTCAATTTAGCTACTTGTGTTATATCTTTTTTTATTCATTGTTCTTGCCTTAATTATTTTTTTGCAAATTTGCAATTATGTCTCGCATACCTTCGAGTGGTACTGTAGTAAATGACATCAATCAGGCCTCTCAGGCTGATGCTGTCCCTGCGGACATTCCTAATAGTTCCTTATCGACTGCTAGACCACATCAGACACAAAGTTTTCCTCATGACTCTCTTGATGCTTTGCCTTTGTTCAATGGCCATGTGCATAATCTTGAAGCATGGTTTACTGCCGTTCGTTCATGGGCTTATTTCCTAGTGGAAGGTCCTCCATCAGAGGAAAACCTTATCAGAATTACGAAAGAAGCTCTTCATTGATCGCCTGCTGCTGTTCACGTTGTCAATCTTCTCGAAATGCGAGACTTCAGGAATCTTACTAAGTGGTCAGAATATGACCACTTTTTTGTGCCAGCGCTAGCGGGTGATCCTTATGTCGTCCTTAGGGAACTGGTGAATGCAACACTCATGACTGGTGAAACGTTGAGTGCATTTGCGGTTAGATTAGATCATTTTTTATCATCATTTATCAAAGCTGTCAAGACCTCAGCTTTTGTACCTGACTAGGATAAAAGATCCTCAGCATCATTTGCTAAATTAGCCGCTTTTGGAGCAATTAAAGAACTAATGCCACCTGCTTCAATGTGTACTTATGAGTATAATCCTCCAACTGTGCAGATGGAACTGCTTACAGCCCTTAATCATGTACGTTTCTTGTGTCCCCAGGAAACTTTCCCATGTATCAAACCTAATTTTACAACTCTGCCAACTGTGCCACAGCGCCCAATCATAGTAGACAACAATCACAGCTATTTCCCAAGACCAGTGTACCGATTCATTATAACCCTCATAGTGTTCATAGTACATTCATTAATCATAGTAAGAGGACTTATTACAACTGCAGTTACTGTGGCCATATTGCAGTTAATTGTCCTGATAGTCACCCTAAGAGGCGTCGCACTGATTGTGACTACCAATCAGAATTACCGTACAATACTTATCATAGAATACATGGACATGACACATCTGAGTGCATTGCTCTCTACAACCTTGGGTACTCTAGATCTTTCCGTGGCCGTTCCTACCGCAGAACCAGGAGAGGAAATAGAGGTTGTGGTTCTCAGGCAAATAACGAGAACCAGGCTCATTCTTCCAATTCGGGGGAATTCGAGCGCCCCAGTCAAACCGCCCTGTGGTGACATTTGATAATGAGTACTCCATCCCCGTTAGTAATTTCTTCAATGCCTTAAGCAGTCTCAAAGAAGAAAGTCTCGTTGATGATGTTGCTTCACATGTCTTTGACGAAGATATTTTTGGGGATCAAGTGGAACAAACCTTCTCTGTTGAAAATCCTCCTTGCTTGCACATAAATTCCAATGCAACAATAGGTCCCTTAGTACAAGCATCTGTTCTTAATGCGCCCATTCATGTGTTCATGGACTCTGGTGTGCAAGTCAATATTATCAGGTCTAGTTTGTTTAAGGATAAGCAGTTACATGTCCTTTTCATAGAACCAACTCATGTGTCTTCCCTTAGTGGTGTGGCTGGTTCTCATCTGTGTGTCCAAGGTCGGACTTCCCTCACCTTTTTCTATCCAAGGTAGAGATTTTACTGCTTCCTTCCTTGTCGACCAGATTAGTTTCCCTGGTGATCTACTGAGATTTGCTTCCATGAGAGATTTACGCATTGTGCTTGATCCTTACCGATAGCATGCACAAATTGATGATTTGATCATACCATTTTGGTGTTACCAGCTTGGATCCGAGATCTGCCATACTGCCACAGAGTACGAAGTTCAGATTAAGTCCTTCCAGGCCAGAGTATTTTCCAGTAGCGTACCCAAGCGATCAGGCACTGGTAATCCTGTCACTCCTGTCTGTGTTCCACCTACAACTTCAGGCATGCAAGATAGTGTCCAGTTGCCTCAGGTGTCTGAGGAACCTCAGACTACCTTGAGTGCTGAGCCTATCCCTGCAATGTCTGCTAGTTAAAGTAGTAGTTTCTCCACAGGGGACACCTTGTTGGAAAACGACTCTTTGAAACTAGTAATGCCATCTCTTGTTGACGTCACATGCCATCTGCAGAAAGACGTTTCTGTCGCGGCTAGTGCGCTCACTAGAGTGTCTGTTGTCCCTCATGTTCCAGATGGTGATAACGTCCTCGTTGACAGTGATTCCTGCAAAGTCGAGGGTTTGTTTGTTGAGCCATCCTTGCATGTTGTAAGAATGAATAAAATCCATTTCTTCCTTGCTAACACTTCCGGTCGCAGTGTTTGCCTCAGAGCAAATACCAATATTGTTGACCTTGTTCACTATCCTTACACTGTTCAGGTAGAGGATGAGTCACCTGACCAGTGGGTCGGTGCTATTTCAACCTGGGAGAGCCCATCCACTCCACTGGATCATTCCACTCCACCAGTAAAGGAGAAAGACTTAGCTCCTACTGATTTCCCAGACGAGGTCAAACGTTTGGTGAATCTGTTGAACAAACATTGTAAAGCCATTGCCTTACCAGGTGAGATGATGGGTATAATGAACTTATTGTCCCGTCGTATCCCACTTGAACCTGGTACTAGACCAATTTATATACCTGCGTACAGAATGCCTCATTCACAAGTTGCTGTTGCAGATGAATTGATCAATCAGATGCTTGAGGATGGTGTTATCGTACCTAGCAATTCACCCTGGAATGCGCCCCTGATCTTAGTACCTAAGAAGGATGGTACTTGGCGCCCAGTGATTGACTTTAGGAAGTTAAATGTGAAAACAATTCCAGATCACTTCCCACTTCCTGTACTTGGTGACCTTTTACGTAATATGGGAGATAGTCTTCTCGACCTTAGATTTGTTACAAAAGTGTTGGCAAGTCCCTCTTCACGAGGACAGCCAAGAGCTAACCGCATTCTCCACTCCAACAGGCCATTATCACTTCCTCCATATGGCTTTTGGTTTACGCTCTTCAACTATCACATTCTCGAGGCTAATGACTAATATCTTTAGAGGCCTCATAGGTAATGCACTTATGGTGTATTTAGATTATGTGATTGTCATGTCAGAAGATGTGGATACGCACTTGAAAAGACTTGACATGGTACTTGGTAAGCTTGAAGAAGCCAATTTAAAGAACTGTCTAAATGTCAATTTTTCTCATCAGAAATAAATTTCTTGGTCATGTAGTCACTACTAGAGGGGTTAAATTTTCCATCTCCCAAAACTGCTGATGCCGTAAGATCCTTTGTGGGCTTAGCAGGTTTTTATAGATCTTTCATTGCTAATTTTTCTTCCACAGCAGCTCTTAACAGAATTGCTTAAGATGCTCCTTTCGTTTGGACCTTCTGTCAAGAAAGGGCATTCCAAACTCTCAAAGAAAAGCTAACATCTGCTCCAATTTTGAAATTTTCAGATTTTTCTAAGCCTTTCTACCTAACAACTGATGCTAGTTCTATTGGCATAGGTGCCGTACTAGCTCAGAAGCCCAGCAGCAAATACAACGCAGTTGCATTTGCTAGCCGAACCCTTATGAATGCTGAACGTAATTATACAGTAACTGAGCAAGAAGCCTTAGTGATAGTATGGTCTTTAAAGCACTTCCAAGATGTTATATATCAGTACTCTGTTCATGCCCCACTGATACCTTTATTCCAGAAGACTAGCCAGATGGTCCTTGACTATCCAAGAGTTCAACCCTACCTTTGAACACTTACCTGGCAAGTCAAATGTAGTTGCAGATGCTTTATCACAACATGTTAGTATAGTAACTGCAGATCCTCCATTTAGCGAGTCCCGCGTGGCCTGGTGTGATTCGATTCCTGCTCCAGGAAGATCTCATTCTTACTGTGAAGCCACCAGCACCCATCAGTGACTTTGTCATGAACCAAGAATTACTGTATCGAACAGCCGAGCTGGGTACTCCTAGCAGAAGGGTATACCAGTTAGTAATTTGTCACTAGTGAATGTAGCCTTACAGCTAGTTCATGATGTACCAGGTGTTGCGCACCCTGGTATGGATCGTTCTGTAAAACAAGCCAGATTGAAATATTTTTGGTCTCGTATGGCAACTGATATTTCTGAGTATGTTAAGAAATGTAGTGTCTGTATGCATCATAAAGGCAATGTTACTGGTCCTAATCCAATTCAGGTGTATCCAACTACTAGCGAACCATGGGAAAGAGTTGCACAATGTTCCCTCCAGGGCAACAAACATCTGTGTTATGGTAGATAATTTCACCAGATATTGTGAGTTCCTATTGCAGATAAGACTGCCGAGACAGTAGCTAAAGCGTTTAAAGAACGTATAATCTGCAGGCATACAACTCCTAAGTCCCTAGTAACAGATAATGGAGGTGAATTCTCTAATGAGATTCTTGAAAATCTGTGTAATTTGTACAAGATCTCTAAATCAACCATTGTTCCTCACCATCCTGCCAGTAATGGTTTAGCGGAAAGAACTAATAAGAAAGTACTTGATGTATTGAGAGCCACTATCAATCCCAATAGTGCAACCTGGGATGAAGTTATACCTGATGTTCAGTGTGCAATAAATTCTGCTTACAATGTTTCTATAGATGACACTCCACATTATGAGTTGTACGGTGTTGATAAACGTTTGCCTTATAAGTTATCTAATCTGAAACCAAATTACAATCCTGATGATTTCATAGCAACTCGTGCCAGCTTAGCTCAGTGTTTTTAGAAGGATCCATGAAACACTTCATAAATCAACAGCATAATTTACAAGTCACTAATACTCGAGCAAATTTAAAGTAGGTTTTAGAGTTATGCTGACTAACTTTAACAAAACGTCCGCAATGCCTAAACTCTACCAAAAGTTTGTTGGTCCTTATCGAGTAGTTGAACATATTAATGGCAATAAGTATAAAGTTAGAGAAATACGTATGGGTCAGTATAAGGAATCGAATTTAGATTATATGAAGTTAGTATGCGATGAGGATGAGGTAAGGTCCCTGACAACCAGACAAATGAGACAGACTCTGACAATCCTCCTGATGCTGTACCCTCTACCTCTAATAATCAGTCAGATGATCAACCTGAATGTCGTTATTCCCTACGTACATGACAAGTATTGAGAAATCCTCAAGTATTATTTGTAAATACCAGTTTAGATCTTCCTCAACCACAAATTGAGTTACCCATTGCAACAGAGTTTGATCCTTCCAGAAATGATAATCATTCTGCATATGTCAATCTCACCCTAGCAGAGTTGGGGTTAAATGTAAATAACCAGTATAGATGAATGATGTAGTTTAAATTGTATTTCTACTGTCTGCTACAATATCAACTTAGTATTACTCAAGAATTTTTTTTTGTGTGTGTTCACGTTCTCTCCGAATTCTGAGTTCACCAAGTCTGCCTTTTCTGTTAAACACTTCCTTCTTTGTAAATAGATTTCCTCAGAATCTGTAGATCACATGAATACAGATCTACCTGGAGTATACCTGGAGAGAGTTCCAGAGGTCAACGCCCCTGCGGCCCGGTCTGTGACCAGGCCTCATGTTGGAATCAGAGCCTGATTAACCAGGCTGTTATTGCTGGCCACACACAGTCCAACGTACGAACCACAGCCTGGCTGGTCAGGTACTGACTTTAGGTGCCTGTCCAGTGCCTGCTTGAAGACAGCCAGGGGTTTGTTGGTAATCCCCCTGATGTATGCTGGGAGGCAGTTGAATAGTCTTGGGCCCCTGACACTTATTGTGTTCTCTCAACATGCTAGTGGCACCCCTGCTTTTCATTGGGGGATGTTACATCGCCTGCAGAGTCTTTTGCTCTTGTAGGGAGTGACTCGTGTGCAAGTTTGGTACTAATCCCTCGAGAATTTTCCATGATCATTTTTTTATATCTTTTATTGTATATCTCTCCGTTGATTTTATTTATTCCTATGAATTGTGATATATCATACTTGTAATGCATTACATTAATTTCTATCCCAATAATATCCTTATGTATAGTTATAATTTTCAACTGTTCTGTACTTTGACATTGTATAGAATCAGCCCAGAGCCATACGCCTGTCACCTCTAGTTTGTATTAGCTGTATGTCGGGACGCCATATGTAACATGGCCGAGCTGTCAGTAGTAGTTCAGTAGTAGTATTTCATTATAACCGTTACTGAGTCACAGCCTCCCTACGTGATCACTGACCATTACTGAGTCATTCTACTGACCTAGCATGATGGCATAAGTCACCCTTTGAATGTGAGCATTCTCGCCCACTGGCCTCAGTTCAGAGCTAGGTATAGAGACTGACAGGTCAGGCCTGAGTTCTCCAATATTTTTCCACTAATATACAGCATAAGTTACGAAGCCAAGCTACGTTTATGTTTATTACCAAATCTATCAAGAACCCACACACGACACATTAACTTCACATCTGCGAACAGGGACACTTCTGAGTCTATCACTTCCATCAGGTCATTCACATATACCAAAAATAGCAGTGATCCTAGGACTGACCCCTGTGGGACCCCGCTCGGCACAGGCACCCATTGTGATACCTCAACACGTACCATGACTCATTGCCTCTCTATCAGGTATTCTCTGGTCCATTGCAGTGCCCTTCCTGTTATACGTGCCTGATCCTCTAGCTTCTGCACTAATCTCTTGTGAGGAACTATGTCGAAGGCCTTCTTGCAGTCCAAGAAAATGCAATCAACCCACCCCTCTCTCTCGTATCTTACTTCTGTTGTCATAAAACTCCAGAAAGTTTGTGACACAGAATTTGTCTTCCATGAATCCGTGCTGGTTGTCGTTTATAAACTTGTTCCGTTCCAGGTGCTCCACCACTCTCCTGATAATCTTCTCCATGACTTTGCATACTATATACGTCAGTGACACTGGTCTTTAGTTTAGTGCCTCGTTTCTGTCTCCTTTCTTAAAAGTGGAGACTACATTTGTATGTGTACGTGCATGTGTACGTACACACACACACACACACACACACACAACGTTTTTGGTCACCAAGTTTCTCCCTTACCTTCTTCGTACAATATAATTATAGCATGGTCCACGACTTTAGCTCAACCTTGTGCCAAATTCAGACACCGTCTATTGTACCATTGTTCATTGTTTAGTTCTGAATATGACACGCATATTCTTCTTATATATATATATATATATATATATATATATATATATATATATATATGTCGTGCCGAATAGGTAAAACTTGCGATTTTGGCTTAAATAGCAACGCTCTTGCCGAATAAGCCAAGCGAAAATTTGTGTATGCAATAGTTTCGCAAAAATAATTTTGAACCTAACGAAAAAAAATATATTTCATTGTGTTTGTTTATTAAATTATTGTAACCTTATCTAAAATATATTTAGTTGAATTAGGCTAAATTAAATTGCGCTTGTTATAAGGTTAGGTAAGTTTTCTAAGGTTCTTTTGGTACAAAATTATCAATTTTTCACATGATAAATAAAAAATATATATCTTTAAACGTATAAGAGAAAATTTTAGAAAGGACTTAAGTTTAAATGAGTTCTTGCTAATTGACCAATTTTACCTATTCCGCACGACGCACACACACACACACACACACACACACACACACACATATATATATATATATATATGTCGTGCCGATTAGGTAAAACTGGTCAATTAGCAAGAACTCATCTAAAATTAAGTCCTTTCTAAAATTTTCTCTTATACGTTTAAGGATATATTTTTTTCATTTATGTTAATGTAAAAAAATTTAATTTTGTACCAAGAGAAACTTTGAAAACCTACCTAACCTTATTACAACAAGCGCAATTTAATTTAGCCTAACCCAACTAAATATATTTTAGATACGTTAACATTAATTTAATAATAAACAAGCACAATGAAATATATTTTTTTCGTTATGTTCAGAATGATTTTGGCGAAATTATTGCATACACAAATTTTCACTTGTCTTATATGGCAAGGTGAGCGTTGCTATTTAAGCCAAAATCGCAAGTTTTACCTAATCGGCACGACATATATATATATATATATATATATATAATGTGTGTGTGTGTGTGTTTAGGTGATCCTCACTCGTGCGTATTTAGGAGACATTTTCATCCTTACCTGCTTTAGGTGACCTTTATTATACACCTGGGAGTGTTTAAATAACCTTTATTCACCTGTGTTTAGGTGAAATCTATTCTTCTCCTACGAGCGTTTAGGTGATCTTACTCTTCAGTTATTTCGGTAGGATTACCCAACAGAATAGTGAGTGATGAGTAAAGAGTGAAGCACAGTGGATAAGGAGCTGGGAAGTAGCAAAAAGAGAGTAACGGAGAAGGCAAGGAGCAGAGGAGAGGAACAGAGGGGATGGAAGAGGAACAGAAGGGTTGGGGGTTGGGAGAAGCAGAAGGTAACTCATAGGAACAAAGAGTAATGAGGAGAGGCAGACATAATGGTGTTGAAGGGAAGGTACTGAGAAGAACACCCGTGGAAAGTGTTCTGTGATCTTACTATCAACACTACGTACATGTTGACGACAGTCACTGCCACCACTACCACCCATCGTCACTATGTACATGTTGACGACAGTCACTGCCACCACTACCACCCATCGTCACTACGTACATGTTGACGACAGTCACTGCCACCACTACCACCCATCGTCACTATGTACATGTTGACGACAGTCACTGCCACCACTACCACCCATCGTCACTACGTACATGTTGACGACAGTCACTGCCACCCATCGTCACTACGTACATGCTGACGACAGTCACTGCCACCACTACCACCCATCGTCACTACGGACATGCTGACGACAGTCACTGCCACCACTACCACCCATCGTCACTATGTACATGTTGACGACAGTCACTGCCACCACTACCACCCATCGTCACTACGTACATGTTGACGACAGTCACTGCCACCCATCGTCACTACGTACATGCTGACGACAGTCACTGCCACCCATCGTCACTACGGACATGCTGACGACAGTCACTGCCACCACTACCACCCATCGTCACTACGTACATGTTGACGACAGTCACTGCCACCACTACCACCCATCGTCACTACGTACATGTTGACGACAGTCACTGCCACCCATCGTCACTACGTACATGCTGACGACAGTCACTGCCACCACTACCACCCATCGTCACTACGGACATGCTGACGACAGTCACTGCCACCACTACCACCCATCGTCACTACGTACATGTTGACGACAGTCACTGCCACCACTACCACCCATCGTCACTACGTACATGTTGACGACAGTCACTGCCACCACTACCACCCATCGTCACTACGTACATGTTGACGACAGTCACTGCCACCCATCGTCACTACGTACATGCTGACGACAGTCACTGCCACCACTACCACCCATCGTCACTGCGTACATGCTGACGACAGTCACTGCCACCACTACCACCCATCGTCACTGCGTACATGCTGACGACAGTCACTGCCACCACTACCACTCATCGTCACTACGTACATGCTGACGACAGTCACTGCCACCACTACCACCCGTCGTCACTACGTACATGCTGACGACAGTCACTGCCACCACTACCACCCGTCGTCACTACGTACATGCTGACGACAGTCACTGCCACCACTACCACCCATCGTCACTGCGTACATGCTGACGACAGTCACTGCCACCACTACCACCCATCGTCACTGCGTACATGCTGACGACAGTCACTGCCACCACTACCACTCATCGTCACTACGTACATGCTGACGACAGTCACTGCCACCACTACCACCCGTCGTCACTACGTACATGCTGACGACAGTCACTGCCACCACTACCACCCGTCGTCACTACGTACATCATTAACAGCAGCACAGCTAAATCGTCTATGATTCAAATCATTGGTAGGAGAGACTTATGGACAAGGGTCCTTACACCTGCTACCCATGTACATCTAGCAGTAAATAGGTACAGGAGTATTAGTCTCCTTATTATCCTCATCTAGCAGTGAATAGGTACCAGAGTATTAGTCTCCTTATTACTTCTGCTTTTCTTCATCTAGCAGTAAATAGGTACATAGGTGTTAGTTGACTCTTGTGGGTTGCATCCTGGTTAAAGGTCACATACTAATAATATCCTCGTGTCACCAAGAGCATAACTCTGCTGCTGTAACTACGAATAAGTAATTACACAACGAGGATAAGGGAAGATGAACTGACTAAACTAGATGAAATATTCACCCCGAGTGAACCTGACACTGAGGCAGAATGAGGTGCATGGTGGGGCGAGAGTAAGAGACTGGGATGAACAGGAAGGTGGAAATAAACAAGAATACCGAGAAGACGAATATGGAAGAATATGCAAGTTTCTTTGGGAAATATTATTGGACGGACTAATTGTGACCTCGTAGGGGTCATTTAGCGTCTGGGGGTACAGGAGGACGAGGCTCTGAACACGAACAACAGATGTAACAATTGCATCATTGTTACTAAAAACAAATAGAAACAAATTACTTCTAAAAGATGAACTTATTCTCTTTTCAATGTTTGTTCAACAGCGTCCTAATGTGGTCCCACAGTACATGGGAGGGAAACAGCGTCTTAATGTGGTCCCACAGTACATGGGAGGGAAACAGCGTCTTAATGCAGAAAGCTAACGTGGTCTGGAAGTGAATATTACACAGCATGTAAGGAAATTAGAGAAAGTGCAAAGATTTGCAACAAGACTGGTCCTGGAGCTAGAGGAGCATGTACTGTCATCTGAGACAGACGGACAGACAGAATAACTTCAGCATGTACAAGATTGTCATTTGTACCTGTCTATAATGTATCTATAATATGTTTGATAAACTTCTTAGTATTATAGCAGAAAGTCACAAAAATAAAAATCCAAAGGTTATATATACAATTTATTATTATTATTATTATTATTATTGTTTTCAGTAATGAATCTTAGAACTGAAACTCATTAGTAAGGATTGATGGAACTTGTGGGTACAGTTCTGGTGTCCCTGGTGGGCGAAACCTGTCTCAGATAAAGATACCAATAAGAGAAATCTTTACTGAGACAAGGTTTCGCTTAGAAACCAAGATTATTTTCAAGTCTACAGAGAGTTCAAGGTAAGCATTGTTATTTATAGTGGGAAGAGCAGGGTGGAACAGTTGGGTATCTTTGGGTTTGCTTTCCTGGGGCTGGGATGGAAGACATTGTTAGCCGACTTGACAACATCATGCATGGTAATGGGATCAATCCTATTATCTGCCTCAGTGCTGGAGGCAATGATGTATCCAAGCGTAGAAGTGAGGATTTAGTTAGTAGGTATAAGGCAGCAATAGACATCATTAGGAAGAAGGGAGGGAGCCCTGTTATATGTGGCATTTTGCCAAGAAGGGGTGTTGGAAATGAATGGCTGTCCAGAGCGATTGGTATAAATTGCTGGCTGGACAAACACTGTAAGGATAATGCAGTCCCATTCATTAACAACTGGGACCACTTCTATGGCCGAAATGACATGTATGCCAGGGATGGGGTTCACTTATCCAGGGCAGGTGTAGAATTTCTCTCTAGCTCAGTTGAGGATGTTGTTAGGGCTTTAAACTAGGATTAGTTAGAGGTATGGGTTTAGGAATGGTAAATAATGAGGGCCAAAATATTGATTCAGGCTTTGATATCATAAATCATAACAATAACAGTAATCAGTGACACAGGGTAATGATAGTAACAGAAATTGTGTAAAACAAAAGCTGAAAAAGGTTCACAAGAAGATACATATCAATGTATTTTATACTAACTGTCGAAGCGCCAGAAATAAAATTAACGAATTACGTTTGGTAGCATGTGCTGGGAACTTTGATGTCATTGCAATAACTGAAACATGGTATAATACCAAGAGTCGGGATATGATTGCTGAGTGTCATATTCAGGGGTTTAAGTTGTTCCATGTAGATAGATATAATGGGAAAGGGGTGGAGTTGCATTGTATGTACGAGAAAATATAAATTGCTGCATAAAAACAGGCATAAAAATAGATGGATCATTAACAGAATCTGTTTGGGTAGAGTTTCTAGAAGGTCAAGAAAAACTGATATTATAGGCGCATCAAAAGGAGATAAAACCCTTTAAATTGACCAATATGTTCAGTTGAAAAAAAGTAAAAAGGGGATTAGAAAGGCTAAAACGGACTATTGAGATTAGGTTTGCTAATGAATCAAAGACTAATCAAAAGGTTCTTTCAAGTGTCAGGACGAAGGTGAGGAAAGGTAGGACCTCTGAAAATTGGGAATGGACAGCTGACGGATAACGAACTGGAAATGTGTTTCATTTAATGACTATTTTTTGTCAGTCTTTACACAAGAAGACGTAAATGAATTCCAGAAATTAACAATTATTCAGTTCCCTGAAGAATTCAAATTAACTAATATTACTGTCACGAGGACATGGTTATCAAACAGATAGATAAACTGAAGCAAAATAAGTCCCGGGACCCGACGAGTTGTTTTCAGGGTACTTAAAGAATGCAAAATGGAACTTAGTCAGCCATTAACGAATGTGTTTAATACGTCCATCCTAACTGGTGTTGTGCCAGAGATGTGGAAGATAGCTAATGTAGTTCCTATATTCAAATCAGGGGATAAGTCCATTCCATCAAATTACCGTCCAATAAGCCTCACGTCTATAGTAGGCAAATTATTAGAATCAATTATAGCTGATATTATCAGAAGTCACCTTGAAGAATATAATTTGATTAATGAATCTCAGCATGGGTTTACGAGAGGTCGTTCCTGCCTGACAAATTTACTGACGTTTTTCAATAAAACATTTGAGGCAGTAGACAGTGATAAAGAATATGATATAGTTTACTTGGATTTCAGTAAGGCCTTCGATAGAGTACCTCACAAGAGACTCTTAAGAAAGGTGGCAGCTCATGGTATAGGAGATAAAGTTCTAGCATGGATAGAGGCATGGCTTACCAATAGAAAGCAGAGAGTTTCCATTAATGGGGTCAAATCTGAATGGGGATTTGTCACTAGTGGCGTTCCACAATGATCAGTTTTGGGCCCATTGTTGTTCATAATTTACATTAATGACCTTGATGAAGGAATTGCAAGTGACATGAGTAAATTTGCTGATGATACAAAAATAGGCCGTATAATTCATTCTGAGGAGGATAACAGTGAACTCCAGGAGGATTTGGATAAATTAATGTCTTGGTCTGAAAAGTGGCAGATGAAGTTCAATGTGGACAAGTGTAAGGTGCTTGTCGTTGGTAATGAAAATATCCCTCGAATTTATAAACTAGGTGAAGTTGAGCTTGATCATACAGAATGTGAAAAAGACTTGGGAGTCATGGTAAGCAGAAATCTAAAGCCAAGACAACAGTGCCTAAGTGGGCGCAATAAGGCTAACAGATTACTAGGATTTATTTCAAGAAGTATAAGCAACAGAAGTCCAAAAGTTATTTTACAGCTCTATACATCACTAGTGAGACCTCATTTGGATTATGCAGCTCAGTTTTGGTCTCCTTACTACAGGATGGATATAGATTCATTGGAGAACATACAAAGAAGAATGACTAAAATGATTTACAGTATAAGAAATCTCCCGTATGAAGATAGACTTAGAGCGTTGAATCTCCACTCTCTGGAGAGACGTAGAATGAGGGAGATATCATCGAGGTGTACAAGTGGATGATGGGCATAAACAAAGGAGATATTAATAAAATACTGAGGATATCGAACCAAGTAAGAACGAGAAATAACGGATTTAAATTGGATAAATTTAGATTTAGAAAGGACATAGGCAAGTACTGGTTTTCGAACAGAGTTGTAGATGCGTGGAACAATCTTCCGAGTACTGTGATAGAGGCTAGGACCTTGGGTGGCTTTAAAAAGAGATTGGACAAATATATGAGTGGGAGGGGCTGGGTTTGATTTGTGTCGTGAGTACGGGAATAAATTTTTAGGTAGTGGTGGTTTTGATAAGGACCTGCCTTGTATGGGCCAGTAGGCCTTCTGCAGTGTTCCTCCATTCTTATGTTCTTATGTTCTTATGTTCTTTATTGATGAAACGTTTCGCCTTCACGGTAGGCTTCAAATACAAAGGGACCAGTAGAAATGAAATAAAGATGTAATCAGTCCATCAACCTTGGAGAAAAAGTACTTGAGGCGGTCAGTCCCTCAGCCTGGAGAAGAGTTCAGCTCCTTGAACTCTTCTCCAGGCTGAGGGACTGACCCCCTCAAAACTACGTCTTCAAGGGTGATGGACTGATTACATCGTGTTCACATCTTTACTGCTTCTGTTTTCCCTCTGTTTATATCCCTTTCTCGCAAGAAAATGCCTTGAATCGGCTCTGGGTGATAGCAAAGGCACCAACCATCACCCGGGACCTCAGTACACGTCCTGTACATGTACGGTGTACAGGACACACACACATATTTGTTGTTGAAAGACATGCACATTTATTGTCAAATTATTATCAAATTATTATTATTATTATTATTATCAAAAAGAAGGGGTGAACCTAGAAGGGTCATGGAGTGCAGATACTATAATCAAAACAAGGGTCCTACAGCTATTAATATTATTATTATTATTATTATTATTATTGTGAAGGGGAAGCAGTAAGAATCAGAGAAGGATGACAAAATTAACCCTGCAACAAGAAGTGGAGTTGGACCTGCCTAGCTTGTGCTAGTGGGTCTGATGCCTTGCTCCTTCCTTAAGTGGATGTGACCTAGACCTGACTAGGTTGGGTCAGTGGCATAAGCCGGTAGGCGACTTGGACCTGCCTCGCATGGGCCAGTAGGCCTGCCGCAGTGTTCCTTCTTTATGTTCTCATGAACATTGACTTCCTTGAAAGACGTAGAACGAGTAGATGAGTGTGACTGGCGAGATTCAGGTGACACACAGACATAAAGGAGACATAAATACGCTGAGGGGGTCGTGTGGTGCATGGGGAGGAACGTAAGGCAGTCAGGTTCTGAGGATAAGAGTAGGTCAGGTTCAATTCCTCCCTTCAAGACCCCCTCACTGTCATCAAGGGACCTCCCCTGGGTGGAGGTGGGAGTATTATGCAACCAACATAAGAATGGAGGAACACTGCAGAAGGCCTACTGGCCCATACAAGGCAGGTCCTTACAAGGACCTTTAATCCACATTTTCTGTCGAAACAGTGAATTAAAGTTGGATAATGTTAGATTTAGAAAGGATATCGTGCAGCACTGCTTTATCTGTCAAGTTGTAGACCAGGTATTGCTTTAAGTGTTGTTAGTTAAAAATGGTAAAAAATACCGAGGAGTTGAAGATTAAGACACATGTGCAACAGTTGGGTGTCTTTATTGATGAAACGTTTCGCCCACACAGTAGGCTTCTTCAGTCAGATACAAAGGCAGCAGTAGTAGTGAAATAAAGATGATGTAATCAGTCCATCAACCTTGGAAAAAAAGTATTTGAGGTGGTCAGTCCCTCAGCCTGGAGAAGAGTTCAGCTCCATGGTCTGGAACGGTATGAACGGTATTACTTTCAGTAGACCAGGTATTACTTTCTGTTGTGTAATACCTCGGGTGGCTTATTTTGAGAGTAATACCTTTGGTACCTTATAATAGGGTTAAAAGTCTGAGAAATGTGAAATATTTCTCAGATTCAGGATGCTTACGGTGTTTAAGTGTAAGAAAGACCTGCTTGGACCTGTCAAAGACCTGCTTTGACTTGTCAAAGACCTGCTTGGACCTGTCAAATGCCTTGGCTTGAGGACCTGCTTGCGTTCAATGAACTGCCTCTGTGTGAAAAATAAGCCTGTCTGGTGTAGGCCAGTAGGCTTACTGCAATGCTCCTCTGTTCTCAGGCTTAATGACCCGGATGATGTGTTGGACGTAGACTCAATACACAGCTTTAATAATGGGTATGGTAAGAGTTCAAGAGGGTAGACGTGAGTAAACTCATTCATGGCCTATCGAGAGGCGGGTCCAGGAGCTAAGACCAACCTGTGCTAGGTGAGACACACACACAGGAGAGGTATGATAAAACTTATGGAGCGGGTAGAGTGACCGAGTAGCGGCCAGTGAAGAGGAGGGCCAGGAGCTGCGACTCGACCCCTGCAACCACAATTACGTGAGTACAGGAGAGAGGTTAAGGGAGGACTAGGGAGGGGGACATGTTAACCTGTTTAATACTGAAGCTGAAAACTCAGATGAGTCACAGGGATGTTAGGAAGTATTTCTTCAGCCTTAGAGTTGTCAGGAAGTGGAATAATCTGGAGAGGGACGTGGTAGAGGCAGGATCCATACATAGCTTTAAGAAGAGATACGACAAAGCTCATGGAGCAGGGAGAGAGTGCACCTAGTAACGTCCAGCGAAGAGGCGGGACCAGGAGCTGTGAATCGACCGCTGCAACCACATATAGGTGAGTACACACACATGGGGCTAGGTAGGGGGTTGCCAGGTGCTGCCACCGTTCTCAATTGCTCCCCGGTGTCGTACTTTGAACCCTCGCTGCCTGAGGGAGGCGCTGAAGTCAGCCCTCATTCACTGCTACTTATGACTCCTAACGAAGTACACTGCTGCTGCTGCTCTTACTGTTACTTATGACTGCTGACGATGTATATTGCTGCTATGACTGCTGACGACGTACATTTCTGTTATGACTGCTAAAGACGTACACTGCTGCTACTATTACTTATGACTTCTGACGACGTACACTGCTGCTGTTACTATAATGACTGCTGACGACGTACACTGCTGCTGTTACTATAATGACTGCTGACGACGTACACTGCTGCTGTTACTATAATGACTGCTGACGACGTACACTGCTGCTGTTACTATAATGACTGCTGACGACGTACACTGCTGCTGTTACTATAATGACTGCTGACGACGTACACTGTTGCTGTTACTTATGACTGCTGACGACGTACACTGTTGCTGTTACTTATGACAGCTGACGACGACGTACACTGTTGCTGTTACTTATGACAGCTGACGACGACGTACACTGTTGCTCTTACTATAATGACTGCTGACGACGTACACTTCTGCTGTTACTATAATGACTACTGACGACGTACACTGCTGCTGTTACTATAATGACTGCTGACGACGTACACTTCTGCTGTTACTATAATGACTACTGACGACGTACACTGCTGCTGTTACTATAATGACTGCTGACGACGTACACTGCTGCTGTTACTATAATGACTGCTGACGACGTACACAGCTGCTGTTACTTATGACTGCTGACGACGTACACTATTGCTGTTACTTATGACTGCTGACGACGTACACTGTTGCTGTTACTTATGACTGCTGACGACGACGTACACTGTTGCTGTTACTATAATGACTGCTGACGACGTACACTGCTGCTGTTACTATAATGACTACTGACGACGTACACTGCTGCTGTTACTATAATGACTGCTGACGACGTACACTGCTGCTGTTACTATAATGACTGCTGACGACGTACACTGCTGCTGTTACTATAATGACTGCTGACGACGTACACAGCTGCTGTTACTTATGACTGCTGACGACGTACACTGTTGCTGTTACTGCTGATGCACTGTTGCTTATGAAGTCTGGCAAAGTACACTGCTGCTACTTTTGATAAGCAAACTAACAGCTGTTACTGTTGCTGAGCAACACTGCTGCTACTGTTGCTAAGCAAACTAACAACAGTTACTGTTGCTGAGCAAACAGTAACAGTAGTACACTGCTGCTACTGTTGCTAGGCAAACTAACAGCTGTTACTGTTGCTGAGCAAACAGTAACAGTAGTACACTGCTGCTACTGTTGCTAGGCAAACTAACAGCTGTTACTGTTGCTGAGCAAACAGTAACAGAGGTACACTGCTGTTACTGTTGCTAGGCAAACTAACAGCTGTTACTGTTGCTGAGCAAACAGTAACAGAGGTACACTGCTGTTACTGTTGCTAGGCAAACTAACAGCTGTTACTGTTGCTAGGCAAACTAACAGCTGTTACTGTTGCTAAGCAAACAGTAACAGTAGTACACTGCTGCTACTGTTGCTAAGCAAACTAACATCTGTTACTGTTGCTGAGCAAACAGTAACAGTAGTACACTACTCTTGCTGCTCTTACTTAGGACTCCTGAAGAAGTACACTGCTGTTACTGTTAAGCAAACAGAAGTACACTGATGTTACTGTTGCTAAGCAAACGGTAACAACAGCACACTGCTGCTGCTGTTACATTACAAAAAAAGCTCTAAATCCGTATAGGTCACAGTGCTGTTACTGCCGCTTTGTCTGCTGTTAATGTTCTTACCGCTGCTGTTTCTACCGTTACCTTTTCTACTGCTGTTACTGTTTCGTCTGATGCTACTGTTACCTTCAAAGGGATGCGTTAATGCCGGCGAAGGGGCCTTGATCCAAGGAAGTGAATCAATTTCCTTGGATCAAACCTGATTACATCCCATTTTCCCAGAGACTGTATGACCCCCTACGTGTTTAGCGCTACTACTGTTGCTGGCGTTATTTTTGCTATTGTTACTGTTAGTGACGCAATAGTTATGGTTCTGTTGCTGTTGCTACTGATGTAACGGTTGTTACTGTTGCTATTGATGTAACGGTTGTTACTGTTACTGGTGTAACGGTTGTTACTGTTGCTATTGATGTAACGGTTGTTACTGTTACTGGTGTAACGGTTGTTACTGGTGTAACGGCTCCTGTTGCTGATGTAACGGTTGTTATTGTTGCTACTGTTACTAATGTAACGGTTATTGTTATTGTTGCTACTGTTACTGATGTAACGGTTATTGTTATTGTTGCTACTGTTACCGTTGTCGTTAATGTTGCTACTGATATAACGGTTGTTACTGTTGCTATTGATGTAACGGTTGTTACTGATGTAACTGTTGTTACTGATGTAACTGTTATTGTTTTTACTGCTGTTGTTACTGTTGCTGTTTTTGTTGGATCGAAATGTCGTACTACTGACAACAGTGAAGAAGGAAAACAAGCTTTTATTGGAACGTTTCGGTCAGTGTAGAGCGAAATGTTGTCCAGATAAAAGCTTCTTGTGAATGATGTTGCTGCTGTTTCTGCTGTTTCTGGTGCTGCTGTTACTGTTAAATGTTGCTGTTGTGTGAATGCTGTTGCTGTGAATAGTGCTGCTGTTGCTGTTACTGATGCTGATGTTGCTGTTACTGATGCTGCTGTTGTTGTTACTGATGCTGCTGTTGCTGTTACTGATGCTGTTGATGTTACTGATGCTGCTGTTGCTGTTACTGATGCTGCTGTTCTTACTGATGCTGGTGTTGCTGCTACTGATGCTGGTGTTGCTGTTACTGCTGCTGCTGTTGTTACTGATGCTGCTCTGTTTATAATGCTGCAGCTTTTGTCTTGCTGTTTCTGCGTTACTGCTGCTGTTACTGTCGCTGCTATTTCCGTGAGAAGTTACTTTGTAGTGCTGCTGCTGCTTCTGTCACTTCTGCTGCTGTTGCTGTCACGTCTGCTGCTGTTGCTGTCACGTCTTCTGCTGTTGCTGTCACGTCTGCTGCTGTTGCTGTCACGTCTGCTGCTGTTGCTGTCACGTCTGCTGCTGTTGCTGTCACGTCTGCTGCTGTTGCTGTCACTTCTGCTGTTGCTGTCACGTCTGCTGCTGTTTCTGTCACGTTTGCTGTTGCTGTCACTGCTGCTGTTGCTGACACTGCTGCTGCTGTTTGTCACGTCTGCTGCTGTTGCTGTTGGCTGCTGCGGTTGCTGTCACTGCTGTTGCTGTCACTGCTGTTGCTGACACTGCTGCTGCTGTTGCTGACACTGCTGCTGCTGTTGCTGTCACTGCTGTTGCTGACACTGCTGCTGTTGTTGCTGTCACTTTGCTGTTACTGATGGCTGCTGCTGTTGCTGTCACTGCTGTTGCTGTCACGTCTGCTGCTGTTGCTGTCACTTCTGCTGCTGCTGTCACTTCTGCTGTTGCTGTCACTTCTGCTGCTGCTGTCACTTCTGCTGTTGCTGTCACTGCTGCTGCTGTTGCTGTCACTGCTGCTGCTGTTGCTGTCACTGCTGCTGCTGTTGCTGTCACTGCTGCTGCTGTTGCTGTCACTGCTGCTGCTGTTGCTGTCACACACAAAATATATAAATTATATTCATATTGAAAGCTCAAAACCCGTAGGGGTTTATAGCGCCTGGGGAATAGATATGAGGTTTGATCCAAGTTCTTGGATCAAGAGCAGTCAGCCAGCATTTAAGGCTCAGATACATTAATAATTATTGTTATAACTTTAAAGAAACAAAGTTTGATTGTAACTTAAGGAAGCGCTAAACCCGTAGGGATCACAGAGCGTGAGGTCAGGTTATTACACGAAAGGTGGCTTCCGTTCCTTGGGTCAAGAGCCCTTCACCATCTTAGGGCACTACCCCCTCCTCCGCACCCCTAATGGAGGGGGAGCAGAAAAAAATCGGCACATTTCGATCCTTACTCTGGGAGGGGGAGGGAAACATCGCCATTTTGTTTATTTGCAAAGCAAGTTTGAAGAACATTACTATAGATAATTATGGTGATGTTTAACTCCCCCTGGGGAGGCGGTGCAGCACGTTTCGACCTGGTATTTTCGCGAGGGATGACTTCAGAGAAGGGACCTATATTTGAGGGAGCTCTAAACTCTTAGGGATTATATAGCGCATGTGGAAGGGGGGGGGGAGGATGGAAGGTATTCAGTCTCTATTTAGAGAACTTTAGCACTGATCCAATTCCCTAAATCAAGATCCCCTCACCAGCATCAAGGAACCTCCCTTGAGAGGGAGGGGTGAGAAGAGAGGGATTTGAGTGGGACTTGCACACTATGTAATGGAGTTATCAAAGCTTGTGATAAATGGTTTAGAAAAACCGACAAGTTGAAAAAAATGAGACACTTATGCAACACAGGGGCTTCATCAGTCCAATACAAAGGATGTAAGGAGAGGAGGAGTTTGAGGTGATCAGTCCCTCGGCCTGGAATCGATGTGTTCAGTCCATCAGTCTTGTAGAAAGTACAGCATATGGTCGGAGAAGTGGCTTATATAGTGTAGTCAGGTGAGACGAAGCAGTTGTCACAGTGGAACCATCCACTAGTGTAAGTAGGTCTTCGTCCAAAGGTTGGACAAGTGTTGAAGAATTCCTTGTATCAAGATCATATAATGTAATTTCTTCAAGACTGATGGACTGTTCTTATGTTCTTTGTATTGGACTGATGAAGCCACTGTGGCGAAACGTTTCCTTAATGATTCCCAAATGTTGCATAAGTGTCTCATTCTTCAACTTATCAAAGCTTATTCCTCGGGTAGCATTGAAAATGGGTTGGCCAAGTATTTTTGTTAGTGGGTTTGGGTTTGAGAAGAACTTGCCTAGTATGGGCCAGTAGGCCTGCTGCAGTGTTCCCCCTTGTGTTAAAATGGCTATACCTCAGCATCATCATCCGTGCCTCTGGTTTTCAAAACCATTTATCACACAGCCTTCATACAGTGCCTCTGTATGAAGGCACTGACTTGGACCTGACTGGCTTGGGCCAGTAGATGACTTGGAGCTGCCTAGCATGGACCAGTAGGCCTGCCTAGCAGGCCTACTTATCGTATGCATACCTACCTTAATTAACCTAACCTAAGCACCATGCTAAATCAAGAGGTCTGCCCTCCTGAAAACACTAGGCCAGCTTACATAGTCGTAAGGTGAAACGTCCCCATGGTGGAAACGTATGGTGATCCTCGTGAGGCTGGAACGTCTGTTAAGAAAACATTTAAGTGATAGGATAATGATGTTTTAAACCCCCGGAAGGCTGGGTGCTCTCCCCCCTTTCCCAACAAGCAATACTGGAGTGATTAAGTGGAGGTGGATGTAATGGAAGGGGTGGAGGTGGGTGTAATGGAAGGGGTGGAGGTGGGTGTAATGGAAGGGGTGGAGGTGGGTGTAATGGAAGGGGTGGAGGTGGGTGTAATGGAGGGGTGGAGGTGGGTGTAATGGAGGGGTGGAGATGGGTGTAATGGAGGGGGTGGTGTTGGAGGGAGGGTGTAATGGAGTGGTGGTGGTTGTGGAGAGTGTAATGGAGGGTGGTGGTGGTGGAGAGTGTAATGGGTCGACAGTGGTGGCGGGGGGAAAGAGCGGGAAGGGCCACTACTTTATGGCTGCCAAATGCTCACCCTCTCTCTCACTTAGGTGGAATCCTGCAGGTTTGAGAGTGTTTGGAGGCCCTGGTGGCGGTGCTGGAGGCTGGCGGCGTGTGTGTGTGTGCTAGGTAGACCTGGGAGACCGTCAAGATAGGTTGTTTGCCAATGACAGCGGCGACAAATCAAACAAAAGTATGGCTAAGGAGGGCAGCCAGCCAGTCACTCAGAGCACACACGTCGCCACCGTACGATAACTTCCTCCATTCTCACCACTACAAACACTTCACCCATTAATAACTCTCCTGCTCTCCATTCCCCCGTAAAACACCCACGCCCGGGTTAACCATCCCAGCAGCGTCTGCTGGGGGCGAAGGAGGGAGGTAAATAACGCAAGGGGAGGTTAGGAAAGTGGGAAGGAGTATTGATGATTATCGTAGGTGGTGTGAGTGCAGGTGGCCAGGGAGGGAGCAGACCAGAGACGGACCGCCGGGTCCTGGTGTCACACTCGACGCCTCCGCATGATAACTCCTCTATTTCCTCAACCTCACTCTCCCTCTCCCCCGCCTCGTATCTGCGAACGAGAGCCAGAGTGCGGGGTGAAACACCCCCGGCATGCAGGAGCTAGGTGAATGTAAGGGGTGTGGTGAGGGGGTTAATGGAGGGGTGTTTGTGTGAGAGAGTTTTCGTGCATCAGTCAGCCCCGCGCCTCGCGACCCGCCAACCTTACTCACCCGACGGTGGTGATCGCTGGGTACCACACAAGGGGATCAAGATTCCCCCCCCCCTTGTCAGCCACTTTACTCTCCTCTTAATACTCCCTTCCCTAGTTAGACCATCCACTCCTCATATCCCGCACGCTGCGTCAAATGCAAAGTTCCAGCAGATGATGAAATAAGGAATGGGAAATGGGAGGTGGAGGGAAAGATTCAAAGTGCGCGGGTTGCGGCTGGCTGGCGGGGAGCGGCTGCGGCAGCGTCTGCGCGTAATAATGGCCGCTCCCCTCAAACTTTGACAACAAGACGTGCCACTTGTTCAGTCTGTGGCGAACTTGCAGAGTGTCAGCACTGGCCTTATGATGTTGGCCGCAAGTGCCAGTGAAATGGTTTATGATGAGTTTACTAGAAAGCTACAAGAGAAGTTGGGTGTACAGTGAGGAGAGGAGTGTAAAATAGATAGTTAGTGAAAGGGTGTTCTCTATAAAAACCCACAAAAGCCTCTGTTGTGAGTGAAACCTCTCTCTCTCTCTCTCTCTCTCTTCTCGAGCCCAAACCATCTTCCACTCTTGTATCACGTGTTAAAAGTGTCTTGCTGTGGAATATTTTGCAAAGAGGATTTGTACTGAGTGAATTACCGCAGGTGAATGACATAAGTTATCCGCGTACACTGGAACAATTTCCGAGTAGCTGGATTCAACACCTGCAAGCCAATGGGTAAGTTGTTACTAAACTTTGTCTTGTGTATTACTTGTCACATCTCTGTATTTCACTGTCATTTACATAATGAGTGATGTATACCTATATATTTTTCTAACAAGAGGAAGATCATCATTGTTTTTTTTAATGTATGTATGTAAATAAGCCTTTCGTTACATCAACACTGTGTCACAACACAACTGGAAATATACTTGTATAAGACTATTTCCGGGGTTGATTTGCAATTTTCGTGAGTGCTCATGTGAAGAACAGTGTCAAACCTAGCACACAAGACTTCAATTTAACCTCCTAGTAAGTGACCTTGTGCGAGTCTTGGGAAGGAACGAGGATTTCAGAAACCAGAAATCACGTTCTGTCATGGACGAACTGTCATATCCTTGATATAAATCTGCTTGTGGTGGTGTGGCAACTTTATGAAAGCATCTCTCAATACCCTCCCTCTCCCTTCACTGTGAGACCTGGTTGTGTAGGGAGACACACAAATTATCCGGCCCCATCACCTCATTATTCAAGTGACTTTTTTTTTCCCCCCTAAAATTTGACTCGTTATTGTTTTTGTGGAGCAGCAACGCAGATTTCGAGTTTACCTTTAAACCACGTGTTATTGTTTTTTATTGGCATTGTTAGTTTCATCGTTGGCGTTATCACTTGGGAAGTTATCACGTTGTTTGTGTTGCCAGTAGTTTATCACGTGGGTTGTCATCTGTGTTGATCACGTTATTTTGCTGCTTGTAGTTATCACGTGTTGCCACCGTCACGTTGGTTGTGTTGCTACGTAGTTATACGTTGTTCGTTGCCACTTGCAATCACGTGTTACCACTTACAGTTAGTCACGTTGTGTTGCCATTCGTAGTTGCACTGTGTTGTCACTCGTAATTTTCACGTTCTTTGTGTTGACACTTAGTTATCACTCTTGGGGGAGGTTGCAACTGCAGGTGTCAGCTTTTGTTTACGTTGTAAGGAGAGGTGTGAGCCTCTGTTTATGTTGCAATGGGAGGTGTGAGTGTTTTATGTTGCAATGGGAAGTGTGGGTCTTATGTTGCAATGGGAGATGTGAGTCTTATGTTGCGATGGGAGGTGTGAGTCTCTTGTTTTTGTTGTAAGGGAAGGTGTAAGTCTCTGTTGTAAGGGAAGATGTGAGTCTCTGTTTTTGTTGTCAGGGAAATGGTGAGCTTCTGTTGGGATTTCAAGTGAAACTGTCAGCCTCTTGAACTTGCAAGTGGAAGTGTGAGCATCTGTTGAGGTTAGAAATGGTGTGAACATCTGTTGGGGTTGCAAGTGGAGACAATCATCCTGCGTTTATGTTGCAAATAGACCGAGTCAACTGTTAGAGCTGCAGTTGAACATAAAAATAGAGCACTTCAGTAGGTCTACTGGTCCATGTACGTGTGCCTTACTCCATCTACTCGTCAGTATTGTATACCATTTACATAATGCTAGGCAGTTCCTACTCACACCCAACCAAGTGAAGGTGAAAGCCTTTGCTGGGATTACAAGGTACTAATGTCAACTTCTTGGTGAGGTGTGGAAAGCACAAGTTTGTGGTAATTTTCCCTCTACACCATAATTTTGCTTAACACTTGGTGTTAAGCTGCACCAATACAGACACAAATGTATTTGTTTTACTATACTATTATTGATAAAGAGCACAAGAACATAGTGAAGCAGTGTCATGCTTGGCAGGTGAATAATTTAGAATGTATTTCGGGTTGCACATAAGTTAATGTTTATAATGAATAATACCCATATTTTTTTTTACGAATTACAAAGTTTTTCTTCCTTTTATAGAACAGTATATGGAAGAAAAGACGGGTGCAGAGAAAACTTTTATTTCGGTTCTCCATTGTATGGAATCGTCAGTCTGATTTAACCACGTTTTTAAATAATGAAAGTAAACGTGTAAATATTGTTGATTTTCAGTGTGTTGGGGTGTGGACCTGCTGCTGGAGTCTAGTTGACCACTTTTTTCTAAACCGACAAGACAAATTGTTGACTTTGTTTACAAGAGAAGAACACCACATTTGTATTGATACGACGGCAGCTTTTTTTTTTATCTGAATACATCCCCATTGTGCTGCCACCCTTATTCTATATACATTGTGGAGCTAAGTCTATGTTTTGCTCTGTCATGTTGAATCACACAAGATGGGTTGCCTACAGAGTAATGTATTGTTAGTCTTGGATTTTAAGAGGGTTACCACCCAACCCTCTCACGTATAGAGGTGTATGTGACTTACGGTTGGTATATTTGCTCGATACAATAAACTGCCCAACAAACTTGTCCCTCGGGGGCAAAAATCTCGATCTAGAGGACTGCCTGGCAACTGGTTTTAATAGCTCAGGGTAAGGGAAAAAAAGTTTTAATGCAGTGATGAACGAGTTAGACGGTAGTGCGGGAGGTAAACCGGTTCACGTTGCTGCAACGTGGGGGACGATTGTGAATGTAGAGTCTCCCCCCTCCCTCCCTCCCACCTTCCCCTACACAACATCCCTTGCATTCACCTAGCCCCTAGACCAGTAGTAACAAGCACATCTGTCTTCCTCTCCCACTACCGCCAGTGCTGATGCTTCTCTGTAAGATTGGGAACTTTTTTGCTGGGTGCGCACGCGCTCGCGCGTGTATGTAGATGAACAAGGATTGGTTCTGCACACGTAAGTTGTAAAAAGTGATCAAACATTGTAGTGGGTGGGGTTGCAACATGTCCGCTTTAAAACTTGTGGAAAACGGAAGAGTAACATCCATTTCTCGTGGCTTTTAACTTTTTTTTTTTTTAGTTTTAATCTTGCATAATAAATTCGAATGTAATTTCAAATGGGACGGGGAAATGGGTGCGTTAGATTGCACGATGGTGTGTGTGTGTTGTGTTTGTGTTGTGTGTGTGTGTTGTGTGTGTGTGTGTGTGTGTGTGTGTTGTGTGTGTTGTGTGTGTGTTGTGTGTGTGTGTGTGTGGTGTGTGTGTTCATGCGCGCCAACCAGGTTATACCAAAAGTGTTACGCTTGCCAGAGTCGAGACTCAGCTCCTGGTCCCACCTGGACTACTTCAGCCTTTATTGTATTTACTTTTAAAGCTGTATATCGAGTTGCCTCCATTACTCACTAAATGGTTCCACTTCCCGGCTACCCTGGCTCTAAATAAACACACTTCTCAACATCCATATGGCTCATCTGTGGCTTTAAGCTTCCACGTGTCCCCTTGACCATATTCCTCATAATCTCAGTCTGCCCTATCAATTTACCTTAAGATTTTGTACGTCGTAATCATGTCTTCCTTAGTCCTCTCCTCCAGGTTCGTCAGGTTCAGTTCCTTCATCCTACATTTCTCTCAGTTTTGTAAAAAAGTCTGCTTGCATATTTAATGTATGCATGTGTGTGTGTGTGCGTGTGTGTGTGTGTGTGTGTGTGCGTGTGTCTGTACTCACCTAGTTGTGGTTGCAGGGGTCGTGTGTGTGTGTGTGCGCGCGCATGCGCTCTCATAGGGTTGAGGTTGTGGGGGTCGATACTCAACTCCTGGCCCCGTTTACACTACTTTGATCGCTCAAATTTCTGGACTCGAGCCATATCAGAACAAGTTTGGGACCAGTTCTAGAGGGATTGGTCTGAAACCAGCACACCGAAATCACTACATGAAAACACGAGATTTGGCAGTGTAAGATATCTCCTATAAGAGCATTGAGAGAGCTCAGTAAGCGTAGAGAGACCACGACTCTTCAACATCAGCTCATCGTGCATTAGGAGACTTGCCAACAAACCCCTGGCTGTCTTCAAGAGGGAACTCAATTTCCTCAACAAAGTTCCTGATCGACCAGGCTGTGGTTCATACAGACGGCGTGGGGGAGGCATCAACAACCTCATCAGTTAGGCCAGCAGCCAGGAGGCTTGGTCTCTGACGAGGCTGTGGGGGGTGATGACCCCCATAAGAGACTGTATATAGCTTACAGGTATATAATTTACACTTTGAAAATTCTGGAGGGATTGGTTCCAAATCTGCACACCGAGATTACTACCTACGTGAGCAAGAAGTTCGAGACTGATAAATTAGACACATATGCAACACTTGGGTATCTTTATCGACCTACTTCCACATTGGTCAAATGTGACACCTCCTACGACTGCTGCACCTCTCCTGCCTACAGTATATAAGCTACCTCTTCGTAGATATGCTGTATTCTCTTCAAGACTGATGGACTGACAACATCGACTCAAGGCTGAGGGACTAATTACCTCAAACTACTCCTGTTCTTCACGTTTCTCCTTTGTATGGACTGATGAAGCCACTGTGTGGCGAAACGTTTCCTCAATAAAGATACCCAAGTGTTGCATATGTGTCTAATTTACCAACTTGTCGGTTCTCTGAACCATTCATCCACAAGTTCGACAGACGCTGCAAAATACATCCAATTAAAAAAAGCAAAGGTGCTAGGAGTGCAGTGAGTAAAACTCAGCAAGTGTAAGGGACCAACACTTCTTATAACCATTCATAAGAGGAACTGTCAACAGCCCTCTGGCTGTCTCCAAGAGGAAACTGAATAAGTGCTTTTGATTTACCTGTGACCTGCTTCGAGAGTTTTCCTACTCTGGGTCTGGGACCAGTTTCTGGCCACCCTAAGGCTGAAGAAATACTTCCTAACATCCCAGTGACTTATCTGTGTCTTTAACTTCGAATTCTGCCCTCGTATACCAGTTTTCCGCCTCTGGAACCTTATATTCCTGTCCACTATTAAGTCCTTTGAGTATTATCATTTTGCCCTTGGTCCTTCAGTTCTCAAAGTTGTCAGCTTTAGTTTATCTTTGCATAACTCGTGGTTTAGAGCTTTTTGATGATGATGATAATAATAATAATAATAATAATAATAATAATTTTCTAACTCATTTCCCTTAGCTGTGGAACCAGCCTCGCTGCATACCTCTGCACTTTATCACCTTTTCAGTTTCTTGAACATAACCTGCCTCGTATGGGCCAGTAGGCCTGCTGCAGTGCTCCTTCTTACGTTATCAGGTAAGGGTTCCACGCTGATGCTGCATTTGTCGCATATAGGACCGTAAATGACTTAAGATTCCTGAAAGCTGTTCTTAGATTTCCCAGGTGAGCATTCACTTTAAAAGGTTATTTGGTCGATGAAAATCTCTACCGATACAGCCTGGTTGACCAGGCAAGCGCCAGACGAGACTAGCCCAAGGCCGGGCTCTGGGAGTAGAAAAGTCTTGAAACTCAAAGGTATATGCTCGGCACTATGCAAATCCCCAGGCCTGTCTTCTCGAGTGAGACTTGAAGCTTCTGTCCTCAGAGTTTATCCTCAGTACGTTTATTCAGGTATACACAAATACAGTTACATAGATTATCATACATAGCAGCATATGTGTAGAGACCCTCACTTTGCTGTTGTCATAGATCTTGAATCCGGGTAGCCACTCTGACCGTCTTCAGTTTGTCGAGGCTCGTTAGTAGTCTTTCCTTGTTCTTCCTCATTAATTTTACATCTGCAAACAGGGATACTTCTGTCTTTTAGGGTATGTCATTCACATACACCAGAAACAGTTTGTTTCATTCATGTTAAGCGCTAAACCCATGTGGGTCATTCAGCGCAAGGCGTGGTGGAGGCTTGATCCTCCGTCTGGTAAGCGCCACACAGATGCGCTTCATATTTGTACTCACCCATGTGTCGTGCAGAAACAGTACAGGGACCAGTACCCACCCTCGTGGAAACTCGCTTGTCACAGCCGCATTCTCTCCTCTTCCCATGAAGTATGTTTTAATCCAGTGCAGCCCATCAAAACTATTATTACTTATGTATGTCACCAGGAAAACCTTGAGTATCATTTGCAGTTCGCCCATCCCTCCTGCGTCATTTATGTTGCGTTGTTATAACACATTCACGAGAGATGATTTGCCTTATCTAAAGCTCTGCTAGTTATTGTTTATGTTTTTTTCTAAGTATTTTTTTTATCATCTTCCTGATTATCTTCTCCATTACCTTAAACAGTATGCACGTCTGATACAAGTTTCTTTTCATGCATATCGAGGCTGCATTCGCTGCCTTCCAGTGTTCTGGCAAATGTCCCATATTCATTAACTTATAGGTTTCACTTGTTCACAACGTGCTTCTTCTTCCTCTCGCAGAATCCATGGTAACTGTCAGGTTCCATTGATGTTGATGTATCCAGCTCAATGTTTTTTGCCTTCCCTGTTCGTGTGTACATTGTCCAGCACCCGTTGGTGTACCCTTCTTTGTTTCCACTGAGAACACCTCTTTAAGTGTGTGTGTGTGTGTGTGTGTGTGTGTGTGTGTGTGTGTGTGTGTGTGTGTGTGTGTGTGTGTGTAGGGATACTACAAGTGTTAGGCAGCTGATTCACGTCGCATTGACCTTCGGCCGCTGTTGATGGTGGTGTTGATGGTTGTCATGACTTAGGGTAATAAAGAGTGGTGGGGCTGCCATCACTATCCACACCACGCTGCCACATCACAACACCACACACTACACTGCCATGATACCATCACACCACCATGTATTAACACACTGCCACACCGCAATACCACCATCGCCAAAAAACATAAGAAACAAGAAGCACTGTAGCAGACAACCAGACCTCATCTACATACCACAACACCATACCACAGTATCACCACTATACCCCAAGACCACACAGCCACACACTTCCACTACAGTGAACACTAACACTACTACCACCACACTACTTACCACCACACTACTACCACCACACTACTACCACCACACTACTTACCACCACACTACTACCACCACACTACTACCACCACACTACTACCACCACACTACCACCACCCACTACTACCACCACACTGACCACCCCACACTACTGCCACCCACTACACCACACCACACTACTGCCACCACACTACTACCACCACTACTACCACCACTCTACCACCACACTACACCACCCACTACTCCACCACACTACTACCACCCACTACTCCCACCACTACCACCCACTACTACCACCACTACTGCCACCACACTACTACCACCACACTCTACCACCACACTACTACCACCACACTACTACCACCACACTACCACCACCACACTACTACCACCACACTACCACCACCACACTACTACCACCACACTACTACCACCACACTACTACCACCACACTACTACCACCACACTACTACCACCACACTACTACCACCACACTACTACCACCACACTACTCCCACCACACTCACTATCCACCACACTCCCCCACCTAGCCACCACACTCTACCACACACTACCTCCACCACACTCTACCACCACACTACTCCACCACACTACTCCACACACACTGCCACCACACTACTACCACCACACTCTACCACCACACTCTGCCACCACACTGCTGCCACCACACTACTACCACCACACTGCTTGCCACACACTACTCCACCACACTCACTGCCACCACTACTACCACCACACTACTACCCCACACTCTACCACCACACTACTTACCACCACACTCTCCCCACACTGCTTCCACCACACTGCTTACCACCACACTACTGCCACCACACTACTTGCCACCACACTCTTACCACCACACTCTGCCACCACACTCTACCACCACACTACTACCACACACTACTTACCACCACACTGCTTACCACCACACTGCTGCCACCACAGCACTCTCCACCACACTGACTTACCACCACACTACTACCACCACACTACTTACCACCACACTACTTCCACCACACTACTACCACCACACTGCTACCACCACACTACTACCACCACCTACTACCACCACACTACTACCACCCCCTACTCCACCACACTGCTTACCACCACACTACTTACCACCACACTACTTACCACCACACTACTTACCACCACACTACTACCACCACACTACTCCACCACACTACTACCACCACACTACTACCACCACACTACTTACCACCACACTACTTACCACCACACTACTTACCACCACACTACTACCACCACACTACTACCACCACACTACTTACCACCACACTACTACCACCACACTACTTACCACCACACTACTACCACCACACTACTTACCACCACACTACTACCACCACACTACTACCACCACACTACTACCACCACACTACTACCACCACACTACTTACCACCACACTACTACCACCACACTACTTACCACCACACTACTACCACCACACTACTACCACCACACTACTACCACCACACTACTACCACCACACTACTACCACCACACTAGCTCACAACCACACTACTACCACCACACTACTACCACCACACTACTACCACCACACTACTTACCACCACACTACTACCACCACACTACTACCACCACACTACTTACCACCACACTACTACCACCACACTACTTACCACCACACTACTACCACCACACTACTTACCACCACACTACTTACCACCACACTAGCTCACAACCACACTACTACCACCACACTAGCTCACAACCACACTACTACCACCACACTACTACCACCACACTACTACCACCACACTACTTACCACCACACTACTACCACCACACTACTACCACCACACTACTTACCACCACACTACTACCACCACACTACTTACCACCACACTACTACCACCACACTACTTACCACCACACTACTTACCACCACACTACTACCACCACACTACTACCACCACACTAGCTCACAACCACACTATCTCCAGTAGGACTTTTCCACGTAATTGAACATGAGGCACTAAATTTCATTCATCTTAAATTTATTTTTATGACTTGCTGTTTTAAATGTCTATAAAACTGTGAACACAGGAGCACTTTATACATACACTGGTGTGTTAATCATCAAAATTTAGCCTAAGATAATCCACGGAAGTTGAGTACTGTGCTTTACATCTAACTCATGATTAAGACTGGTCTGGAACTGGGCCGTGGGGGCGTTGACCCCTCGAATTTTTTTTCGGGTATCCTGCAGGTACTAGACTTATAAAGACCGACCGAAACGTCGTCTAAAGGTTTCTTTATAAATTATAGGTTGTAAATTGCTCGTGACATTGTACTACAATTTTCCTCCATAGAATAGATTTATTTCAGTTGGGGCTCATTTCCTTCTTAAGTTGCATTCGTCTACGAAAAAGCATTTGTAGGTCAGGTCTCTTGTATTGCTTCTCTTATATTTTGATAGCATCGTAGGGTCAGTAGGCCTGTTTTGCTCTATTATATTAAGCATTGCTTCTCTGTAATGTTCTGTGGGAACGATTAACAGTTTACTGGGCAGGCACACCGGGGGTTCATGTCTGGGTATACAGGAATGGGATGATTGTGCAGTCTGACTATTGTGAGAAGGTTGACAGATCTTCAAGAGTCTCAGCAAGGAGTGTAATCACACAGATCAAGGATATAGATGGTATACAGTATGTACACACACACACAGGTATACATGTGTGAGGGTGAGTTAAGTCTCCATACATGGGATAGTACTGCTCCACATACAGAATATTTTGTGACTTAATGATTGCATAATCAGTGTATGTATGGAGACTCTTGACTCTGTGTATCTGTATAAACACAAAGTTCATTTTAATCATTTATTTTAGGAATTAAACTATTCCTGATAATGTACAGGTGGCTTAGGGCTTTAACTCAAGTGTAGTGGACGCAGGTGATGAGTTCCGAAAGTTTTTCTACTCCCTTGGGCCAGGCTTCCCTGGTCAGCCAGACTGTTGCTGCTGGTGGTCCGCTGACCCACATACCCATCACAGCCTGGTTGATCTGGCACCTGTTAAAGATATTTGTCCAGTTTCCTCTTGAAGACTTCTACACTTGTCACAGCAGTGTTTCTGATATCTTCTGGTAAGATGTGGCGTAGTTTGAAAACCACAGATGTTGATACAATGTTCTCTTATTGTGGTTACTGCGTCCCTGCTTTTCACTCAGTATATTTTGCATTTCCTCCCGGATTTCTCATTCTAGCGTAGAGTTGGGACAAGGCGCTCAAGTACTTTCCTGGTACATGAGTAGTGGAGATGTGATGGTATGTTTACTTACGGGGTGAGCGTCACTGCCCAATTAGCTAATTCCTTCTGGCAAAATCCAAATCTTGGAATTGATCGCAGGAGAGGTAGGGGCGGTGACTCCCAGAAGCAACTACAGGTAACAGGTGCCTGATCAGTCAGGCTGTGATGTTTCACTATAATAATGATATACAGTACGGACAGGTAGACAAGACATGTGCAACAGTTGCATATCTTTATTCCGAAAGGTTTCGCCTACACAGCAGACTTCAGCAGTCGAGCACAGGTGGCAAATATGGAGACAGCAGAAGCAGTGGAGAGGTAAAGTTGTTTGTATGGGTCTGCTGACCATGGCTGGCCTTAGGTCAGGCTGCGAAAAAGGGAAAAAAAAAATCTGCCATAGGTATGTCAGTGATAAGTGAGGGGAAGGGAATGAAAAGTTAACTATTTTTGCAGATAATCTACACACTCGGGACTGAAAGTACACAAGATGGAAGATAAGACCATAATACCACTAGTTCCACTAACTCCGTAGCTTAGTGATTACGTTCATTCTCCCTTTCACCACACTTTCCCAGCCCCCCCTCCCACCCCTTTTCATCTCTAGCGGGAAGTGGTATATTATTCGTCAGTAAAGAAAACAAGTGCTTCCTGACACAAGAGCGTTCCACTGACCACCGTAAGAGAGTTCAGATGGTTCAGTCATAAAGTTTGAGATATTTCGGTAAGTCTCGTTGCGCCCGCTGCCTCTCTCATCACAGTCGCTGTTATGCTGTAGTTGGTTGTATTCTTATTGAAGGACGTCTCCTCCATGGATCTGAACCACACTGTTTTATTTTTTGTTTGCACTACACGAGGGTCATTAATAAACATTCCCATAAATCAGAGAGACTGTATCCCCAGAATGAATGATCCAACAGTGGTATGCTGGTGAGGGGGCTACGGCTTTAGCGCTCCCCATGATAACAGTAGCGCACAGGTGACCTTAAGCCCAGTCGTGTGCGAAACGTTGTCTGATGTTTCCTTTTTTAGAGTGTGGATTATTTGCGAGGGTTTCAAGGAAAAATTGAAACACTGGATTAAAGTTGTGAAAAAATGTGATTTAGAGAGGATATAGGAAAGTACTGGTTGAGGAGCGTAATTGAAGCTACCAGATCAACCAAGCTGTGATGGTTGTGGGGCCATCTGGCCGCTAACAGCCACAGCCTGGTTGAACAGGCAATCATAAGAAAAACCTAGCCCCAGGCTGGGCTGCGAGGGTAGATTCTCCAAACCTTTCACAGGTACAACACCTTAGTTGCTTAAATATTAAGTCGGACAGATACATCTTATTAAGAAGTGTTGGGTGCAAGAATATGCCCGGGCATGGTCCTCTAGCCTCATAAGAATATAAATAAGGAAGAGCACTGCATCAGGCCTACTGGCTCATGCTAGGCAGGTCCCTCAGCCAGGCTGAGGGACTGACCACCTCAAAACTACGTCTTCAAGGGTGATGGACTGATTACATCGTCTTCACATCTCTACTGCTTATGCTAACTCTTCTGAAGAAGCCTACTGTGTAGGCGAAGCGTTTCGAAATATAGATACCTAACTGTTGCTCATGTCTCATAAACCTGTCGGTATTGTATACTATTTTCATATTCAGTAGGCAGGTCTAACTCACCCACGTACACCACTCATGTACCCGTACAACCTATTTTTAAAGCTAACAAAGTTCTCGCCTCAGTGATGCCAGTCATTATGCATGAAATGTAGTGTTATGCAACTACCTCGCATAGTCACACTTGCTTCTACTCAAGGGTCACCTCTTGCTATTACCCAGCCATACTGGGTCGTCTACCAGAATGGCAAAATAAGTAAATAGCTGACAACAGGAGACTCACGCAGCGGGGTACTACTTCCCTGGTCCCACTCTGGCAGTGAACTAACAAGTCAGCTGTACCTCGTCAGGAGATAACCTCTTATCCATTATTCTTGTAATATAATCGGTCTTTACACAGTTGCCTAGTTTTAATAATAATAATATCCATGTCTGGGCAGCATAATATAACTAAATACACATAAATCTAACTAATTAGGAATGCCGGGGCCCAAGACTGTTCAACAGCCTCCCACCAGCCATATGGGGCATTACCAATAGACCCCTGGTTGTCTTCAAGAGGGAGCTGGACAAATACCTAAAGCCGGTGCCGGATCAGCCGGGCTGTGGTTCGTACGTTGGACTGCGTGCGGCCAGCAGTAACAGCCTGGTTGATCAGGCCCTGATCCACGGGGAGGCCTGGTCGTGGACCGGGCCGCGAGGGCGTTGATCCCCGGAATACCCTCCAGGTATACTAGAGATAGGTGAGGTGAAGCAGTTGTAGCTGGCGTGGCCAGTGAAAAAGTCCACTAGTGGAATTAGGTTATCACTGAAGGTTAGACAAGCGTCGAAAAATTCACTGTCTCAAGTATCCTTAAGATGTTGCTGCTGCTGCTGCTGCTGCTGACAGATATTCTATAAATGGTTTATAAATCTGACAGTGTTGCATAAGTGACTCATTCACCATCTTGTCTGTTTTCTAACCCATTTATACAATAAAATATTTCGCTAGTTTTCTTAGTAGAAAACCACATATTTCTTTAGATACCTGCTTAATGGACTCTTCAGTACGTGTGTGTGTGGTGGTTTAAAGAAGCGGTAAATGCAGGTGAAGATAGATTTCCCCTCTTCCTCCAGCGTGAGTTTTTCAGTGGTCTACCTGCCTGGAGGGTATTCCGGGGGTCAACGCCCCCCCGGCCTGGTTCATGACCAGGCCTCCTTGGTGGTAGAGATGGCTTGTAGACATGATTGTAGTGGTTTCTAGGCATGGTAGTAGTGATGGCTTGTAGACATGATTGTAGTGGTTTCTAGGCATGGTGGTAATGGCAGTGATGGTTTGTACACATGTTGGTAGTGATGCTTTGTAGGCCTGGTAGAAGTGTTGGTGGCAGGCCTGGTATGAGAGGCCGCGGCGGTGGGGAGAGATCTGGAGGCTTGGTAGTGGTTAGTAGGCCTGGGTGGCTGTAAAAGGAGAGGAGCAAGCCCCTGTTAGTGGGGAGTGGATTGGAGGGGGGACGGGAGCTATGGGCAGTGCAGGGTGTTGGTAGAGGGAGTCATGCATCTTTAAGGGAGTTTGTGACAGGATGGGGAGAGAGAGACAGACTGTGTAAAAGGAATGCCAATGGGAGAAAGATGGGAAAATGTAAAGAGACCATGGAAGAGTGGGTGGGAGACCGTAGAAGGAACCGAGAGGGGAGAGATAACAGTAAAAGATGCTAGTGGGAGAAAAAGAGAGGAGAGGCTACGAGAAAGAGTAGAGGATCCAGAGGTTGGGAAGGACAGGTGGTGTGATGGAACGCGATCATAACAAGGTAGAAACCTGAAGTTTACCCGGAGTCGCTGTCGGAGGTCACCACCCGCGCGGCCTGGGGTGGTTGGCCTGATCGATCAAGCTGTTAGTGCCCGCCGCACACCCGCAGTCAAACGTAAGCATCAGGAGCCGTTTTGAGGAAGCTGTCGAGTTCCTCTTGAAGACAGCTAGGGAAGTTTGTTGGTACTCCCCCTTTGTGCATGAAGGAAGGGTGTTGAAAAGTCGTGGTCCTTTAACACTTATTGAGTCCTCTCTTAGTGTAATCATCGCTAACCTGCTTTTCATTGGAGGTATCCCGTACCGTCTGCCATAATTAGCAATTTCGGTGTGCAGGTTTGGAACCAATCCCTGCAGTATCTTCCAGATGTAGATTAAGATATATCTTTCACTCCAACGTTCTAAGGAGGTCATAAGAAGGAGGGAGGATAACACCTGCGATAAGCCATAACAAGGTATGAAGATAACACTTTAAAACAAGTAATAGTGAATTCTATACCTACTGCGGCAGTCTTATTGGTGCTCCCACTGACCAATAAGATGTGAAGGACCATGTTCTTCCTATTTAGGGTGTCAAAGCTTATTGCTTGGGTAGGATTGAAATTGGTTGGGCAAATATTTTTGTTAGTGGGTTGGATTTGAGAAGAACCTGCCAAGTATGGGCCAATAAGCCTGTTGCAGTTTTCCTCCATTCTTATGGAAGCAGACTCTCCCGGCCTTCTGCTGTGCCTCTCGTAAAGGCCATTAGTGATTATTATTTTCTGTAAATACAGAGGACACGTGTTCAACACTTGGGTTGTCTTTATTACGAAACTCTTTGGCAATAAAGACACCCACATGTTGCACACGTGTCAGTTGTATAATAGTGTATTTTAGGTGGTTAGGACAGTAGTGGCATGCTTGTGGTGCCAATTGTAATAATGTTGGTAGAATTACCGACAATATGTTAGGTAAAAGGACACAAATGCAGCTAACGGTAACGGCTTGACAAAGCTCCTGGAGAGCGAAACGTTGCCACAGTAAAATGCCGTATTAGTTGCACTTGTGTCCTTTTACCTAACAGTACGAAAACAGGAGCACTGCAGTCATGTGACAGGAAGACAGGACACCACCAGCATACCTCGGCTTTCCTTGCTACAAAAAGATAATTACATGTCTAAAAACTATTCTCAGATATGCTAGACGCGCATTTGCTGCAGCGGTTTTTGGTTGATGTGCGCCTCAGGGCATGTGCTCAGTATGATGCGCACCTCAAGGTCCTCCTTCAGTGAGGTCTACCTGGAGGGCATTCCGGGGATCAACGCCCCCGCGGTCCGGTCCATGACCAGGCCGCCTGGTGAATCAGGGCCTGATCAACGAGGCTGTTACTGCTGGCCGCACGTAGTCCAACGTACGAACTACTGACTTTAGGTATCTGTCCAGCTCCCTCTTGAAGACACCCAGGGTTCTATTGGTAATTCCCCTTATGGCTAGTGGGAGACTGTTGAATAGTCTTGGGCCCCGGACACTTAGTGTTTTCTCTTAGTGTACCAGTGGCTCCCCTACTTTTCAATGGGGGTGCACCCTTTGCTCCCCCGAGTCTGTATTCCGTCTGCGGTCTTCTTTGTCCTTCCCCAAGCTTCATAACTCTGGTTAAACTCCAGGAGCCACTTGTTAGACCAGTCCTGTAGCCTATCCATATCCCTATGTAACTTTTCCTCGTCCGGGATACCCCTGACTCCTGTCATGTCATTCACGTATACAAGAAACAGCACCGGACCTAGAACTGATCTTTGTGGAACTCCACTCGTCACATGCACCCATTCCAACACCTCGTCACAACCATCACTCGTTTCCTTTCTGTCAGGTATGCCCTGATCCATTATAGTGGATCCTGTGTGTGCTCATTTGTGGTTTCAGGGGTCGAGTTTCTGCTTGTTTGTGTCTGTATAATTATCTATTTGAGATTATTTGTAAATATAGGCGTTACAGGTGTCCCGTACCTAGTGTTTAACGTGTTCGTGGAAGGTAGGCTGGAGAAGGAACGGAGGGAAAGGTAGGAGGGTGGTGGAGGCGCGAGGGAGAGGTAGAAAGGTTTGAGAGGTAGGAGGGTGAGGAAGAAGCGGAGGGAGAGGTAGAGAGGTTTGGTGGTACACAATTGGCTGCGCTGGGAGTCCTCTGGTGGCGGTGTGTAATGTGACCTGCTGGAGGGTGGGTGAGCAGGAGAGGGGTCGAGTTGAGGAGAGGATACAAGACTAGGGGAGGGAGGGAGTTGCTAGTGGTGAGAGAGGGAGGATGGGCGTCAGTAGTAGTGGGAGGGTGTTAGGGGCGGTGCCTGGGGTCTCGGAGGGGGGACGGTAGTGGTGGCTGTGATGCAGGTTGGGGGAGGCAGAAGGGGACACCCACCGGTAGGGATGAGTGGCGGCCTGTAATTTAGTGATGGGAGCGTTGGTGACGGTCGATTAGGGAGTAGGGAGGGGGTGTGGTGGACACTGGGAGGTGTGGTGTGCTTGTGGTGGTGACAACACAATGTTCAGTGTGGTCCAGGAGGTGGTGTCGGCAGTGTGATGATGGAAGGGATATTAACCTACAATATCTCGAGAAACCAGATTTGTTTCTGTATTCGGTACATTTATGTCGTTTCTGTCGTATGATCTGTACACACTGATGGGGAGCTGAATGATAGCCGTGTTGTTTTAGCCCGCCTCGTGAGAAGCAAGTCAAAATTCACGACGCTCTAACCACTAGACCATACGCGCCTACAAACATCATTAGCGAACTAGTCCTACTGGACCATGCTATGTAAAAGGACACAAGTGCAACTAATATGACATTTTATTGTGGTAACATTTCGTTCTCCAGGAGCTTTATCAAGCCGTTACAAACAATACATGGACACAGAGGGGGATATATAGGCTTAGAGTCAGGCACAATATAAAGATTGTAGTAGTAGTTGTAATAATAGTGGTAGTAGTAATACGAGTGGTAGTAAAGTACTGGCCCATGTGTCGTGAGGAGATACTGGAGTGAGATATACACATGATGGGTGTCTTGGAGGCGTATGATTAAAAGAGTCTTGAGGAGAAGCCCAGGAGCCTTGCTTTGTCCAGTCTAGCCTAGCGGGAACTGAGAGGGAACGCTGTGGCCTACGGCTCACATGTGGCGGGTTTCGTGACGTCACAGCTAGTAAGTAGTAAAGTAGCTGAGATTATCTAAGTATACTACACAAGTACACAGTAACACTACTGACAGTCATGTGATGGCTGCCTCCTTCAGTTGAGTCGGGACCTGCTGACTTAAGATCATTTAATGGTGTAAACAAGAATCAATACCTTTTTTCTAGACCTTGTGAGATCGCTTAAGTTAATTAGTGTTGGGTACGGGAAGGTCATTGACCTCTTTAACCCACGTGAGATTGGAGCAAGGAAGAGGTCAATATGGTGATTAAGACATATGCTACAGTTAGGTATCATTATTATTGAAACGTTTCGCCTACACAGTAGGCTTCTTCAGTCAGATACAGAGGCAGCAGGTGTAGTAGTGAAACGAAGATGGTGTGGAAAAATAAACACATAAGCAGTATAATGTGATCCTTTATTGACAACGTTTCGCCCACGCAGTGGGCTTTATCGAGTCACAGACAGATCTACCTGGAAAATGAGCAACATAGAGATATATATAGGGTACAGTCAGGTGGAGAATGCTGGGTGTAATCAGTCTATAAGCCTCAGCTCCAGGTTGAAGGACTCACCACCAAGGGGTTAATATAACTCCCAAAAGTGAATCTAATTGGTTACTAAGTGGTAAGCAGGTTTCTTCCTACCCCCTTGGTAACTTCAGTGGGTTTCAGAAGTGTCAGTCTTAAGTTGGCCACCTAAGTGGAGGTGGCTAAGTGGAATATGTAATTCATCTATTAAAGTAACTTTGCGAAGGTTAATGAGTGTGACGCTCCCCGTCGGTATGGTAATAATGTGAGATATACGATAGCTTTACCTTCTTTTTAGTTCTTAGTTCTGTAGTATTTGCTTTTTAATTTTAGAAGGCCTGGTCTGAGACCGGTCCTTGGAGAGGTTGGGGGGAATGGTTGTCGGAGTCCCTGACACATGTTAATTTGTTAAAAAAAATGTAACCCAGCTGCCTCTGGGTCACATGGAGAAGACCCGTCCTGGCAAACCTACCTGAACCTTGGGTAACTCAGGGTAAGTCTTGATATTTTGTCTTGTGATGCACCAGAATCAGCTGGTGACTTGTTTACACTGGATCAGCTGTTGGGTTGTTTACACTGGCTCGGCTGTTGGGTTGTTTACACTGGCTCGGCTGTTGGGTTGTTTACACTGGATCGGCTGTTGGGTTGTTTACACTGGATCGGCTGTTGGGTTGTTTACACTGGATCGGCTGTTGGGTTGTTTACACTGGCTCGGCTGTTGGGTTGTTTACACTGGCTCGGCTGTTGGGTTGTTTACACTGGCTCGACTGTTGGGTTGTTTACACTGGATCGGCTGTTGGGTTGTTTACACTGGATCGGCTGTTGACTTGTTTACACTGGATCGGCTGTTGACTTGTTTACACTGGATCGGCTCTTGACTTGTTTACACTGGATCGGCTGTTGACTTGTTTACACTGGATCGGCTGTTGACTTGTTTACACTGGATCGGCTGCTGGCCTGTTTACTGTGGTTCAGCTGCTGACTAGTTCACCTTGCATCAGCTGCTGGCCTGTTTACTGTGGTTCAGCTGCTGACTAGTTCACCTTGCATCAGCTGCTGGCCTGTTCACCTTGGATCAGCTGCTAACGTTTTGAGTGTTGGGCAGTACATCTTGCCAGCCTGGTGGCCTGCCTGGGAGAGCTGGTAATCAGCGGATTCTCCATGTCATCTTCCTGGTTGACTCTCCATTGTCTTGAGGAAACATGTTTCTCAAGAGGACGTCGACTGCTTCTGTTTCCTACATTCCTCTTGCATACATGTTGGGGAGGCTGGTGGGGTAAGTTGGTGAGGGAAGAGGGGGAGAGAGTGTGTTGGATGTTGTGGGCAGTACTGAGAGTGGTTGGGGAGGTCTAGGTGGGGAAAGAGGGGTTCCAGATGGTGTATGATGTGGTGGGTGGTTGGCAGGTGATGGATGGGGAGGCTGGCCCAGGTGATGGGTGGGGAGGCTGGGCCAGGTGATGGGTGGGGAGGCTGTTTCATGGTGGCAAGTGATGGAGAGCGAAGCGCTTGTTTTTTTTGGGGAGGGTGGATGGGGGGGGGGAGTTATTAATGATGGCCTAAAACCTGTAAGTCTGTTTATATACAGATACACATAAATACGGTTATACATGTACAAATTATCATACATAGTAACATATGTGTCAATTACCAAAGATAACCCCCCAAAAAAGTCAGGCAAAGTGACTTATTTCCATTGAGGTCCTGCATAATATATTTCCATTTTCTATTATTTGTAGGTACCTGAGCAGATCTACATCTGTGCTGTTACCTCTTTGTTATTATCACTTTTTTTTTACAACAGGTTTCGACCAACAAAAAGTTCAACACTCAGATATCAATTAACTGCTAGGCGAGCAGCAGGTGTGAGAAGACTTGTCCATACATGTTGCCTAGCAGTGAAAAATGCAGTTATTTCAGTTACAGGCTGACTTCTCTACCTATGTTTGTGTGTCTGTACACTGTCATTTGCTTTGTGCTTGTGGAGGGAGGGTGAGAGAGCTGTGTGTGAGGGAGGGTGAGAGAGAGGAGTGTGTGGCTGGCTGGCATTAGGGCAGGGCAGGAGGGTCGGGGCAGGAGTAGACCCAGTACCATCCCAGCAACACTACCGGTCCCCTCCACAACGCTAGGAAAAAGTCGACCCTACTACAATACCCCTACCAGGCGGCCTTGTGCTCTTCCCACCCACCACAACCACGGAGGGATGGGAGAGAGGGGGGGATGAGGTAGACATGAAGAGAACACAACCTAAGACCTAGAGTACTGGCCGGGCTTCTCTCTCACCCAACCCTTCCTTCTCGGTCAGAATACACAGCAAAAACGAATAATAGGAGAGCTTTGAACCTGTACCGAGGTTAATTACCGCAGAAAGTATAGCCTGGCTGTGGTTCATACGTCGGTTTGCGTGCGGCCAACAGTAACAGCCTGGTTGATCAGGCCCTGATCCACCATGATGCTTGGTCACAGACCGGGCCGCGGGGGCGTTGACCCCCGGAACCCTCTCCAGGTATACTCCAGGTAAAAGGATAATGAGAACTTTCAAAACAAGGAAATAATGCCAATGGTGGCACTTCTCAAATCGCTTGTGCTCTCTCCTCCATATGTTAATACTCCCTCATATTAACCACACTTCACAAAGGCGGCGGGAAAGCGACATTAAAAACTACCTGGAGGGTGTTCCGGGGGTCAACACATCCGCCGCCCGGTCCTTGACCAGGCCTCCCAGTTCCAGACCATGGAGCTGAACTGTTATCCAGGCTGAGGGACTGACCAACTCATATATTTTTCCTCCGAGGTTAATGGACTAATTACATCATCTTTATTTCATTACTTCTGCTGCCTTTGTATTTGACTGAAGAAGCCTACTGTGTGGGCGAAACGTTTCATCAATAAAGACACCCAACTGTTGCACATGTGTCTTAATCTTCAGAGTAAGAGTAGCCTAACCTCAGAGAGGACTAGCAGACCTACACTTGGAACTAGTCACAGGTAATTCATCATTGCCTCTCCCTCTTTCACGTTTTACTTGTCACGACTCATGGAAAAACTGATAGATTGGTTATCCCTCCCTCCCTCTCCTCCCCTCCTTATATTCCTCCACTACTGTTAACTCCCCTCCCTCTATCCTCCACAACCATTACTTTCCCCTCCCTCCACTATCCTTCCCCCTTCCTCTCTCAGCCACCATTCCTACTCTTCATTCATCCCCATCCCTCTCTCCACCATTCCTTCCTCATGCCACCCTTTTTCCTCAAGCATCATCTTTTCCCATCAACTCTTCCTCCCCTTCTCCCCACTTATCGCTCTCTCACTCCTCCCTCTCCAGTTACATTGTCAGTTCTTCCGCTTCACAAGGCTTTTCAACATCCTTCTTTCAAATGTAAGAGGAGTTACTAACGTCAGATTGTACTCCATAAACCTGATTTATCATGAGGGTCAGCCAGAAGGCCTGCTCTGAGACCCGGCCGTGACTTTGTTGATTTGAAAGGGGCCCTTAACAAAGCCTAAGGCTTGGTCATAGTCGATGGATTAGTAAAAAGTTGAAAGCAAACTCTTAATGTAGATTAAATAATGTCTAAATTACGGAGGACCTAAAGTGTTGTGTCGAGGGGAATACTCACGATGCTCAGAATGGAGGTGGGCGCAGCAGTAGCCTGGTTGGCCAAGCAAGCACCAGGTAAGTCTGGCCCACGGCTGAACTCTGGGAGTAGGAAAAAACTCTCGAAATTCATCAACTGGCTACACAAGCAAGTGACAATGGAGACCGGGTGGAGGTGTGCGGAGATTGATCAGTCTCCGCTTCTAGCCTCGCCAGTGAGTCGAGCACAGGTAAGCCAGAAGTCCACCAGAGTGCCAGCATCCCACACACCTTCACCTGGTTTTAGACAAACGCACACACACACCGTCTTGCATCGTCCCAAATAGTGTCGGTACCACTCAACGGTTACCATTACCGTAGGATACTACTAGGTATTGATTCTCACTCTTAAATATGGAGTGTAAAACTTAGCTAAGGTAAGGCAGCGAGTGCTTAACCAATTACAGGTTGTCATTTGACAAAAACTCGAGTCAGGAGACGCATATTCTGTTTACTGACGATCAAAACTAACACCACCACCACCCGTGTGAGAAGCTTTACACTGACGAATAAACTATCATCATCATTATTATTATCATAGTCATCATCATCTAGCGTGCAGGGAAGACTTTTCTCTCCTCTCTCAACCTCAGAATGAGACTCACCCTCTTACTCACCCTCCAGGATAAAAACACTTGCTTGAATATCCTGAAGGAGATAGGAAGCAGCTTCTCCTGGTTCCTCGGGTAAAATAGTGTGTACTCACCTGTTTGAGGTTGCATGGGTCGATTCACAGCTCCTGGCCCCGTCTCTTCGCTGGTCGCTAGAAGGGTGTGTGTCAGTGACTGCTGTCATGGTGTGTGCGCGTTGCTTGCATGAGGAAGTGGTAAAATACACCCCCCCCCTGCCTTCTTTCCTCCACATTTCCCCCTCTCCTCGCCGCCCACTAGTTGGGGAGGAGGGAGGTTGAGGGGGTGGTAGGTAGGTAGGATGTAGTCTTGCACCGTTGGCTACAGATTATAAGACCCCGTGAAGCTTTCTATCCTACCCTCTCCCCTTCAACGGCCCACTCCAATTCTCTCTCTCTCTCTCTCTCTCTCTCTCTCTCTCTCTCTCTCTCTCTCTCTCTCTCTCTCTCTCACCCTCACATCTTTCTCTCCCACCACTCACTTTCTTTCATTCCCGTCTCCTTTGCTCCTCTTCCTCCCTCCAACTTTTATTTATGCATGATCTCCCTCTTGTCAGTGGAGTTGCCATCACCATCAATATCGCCCACGTCACTCATCTCCCACACCACCACAACCCTCACCCCAACACCACCATCATCTTCATCTTCAACATCAGCACCACCACCACTATCGTCTCCAACACTACCACCACCAAGACCACTACTACCCCATAAAATGAGTGCTAGATCATCTAGGCAGTCATGGCTATGTGAGTTACCTGGGGGTCACCGCCCCCGCGGCCCGGTCCCAGACCAGACCTCCTAGTTGCTGGCCCCATCGATCAAGTTGTAGTGCTCGTCGCCTGCAGTTCAATCTATACACCACAACCCGGCTGATCAGGAACTGATTCAAGGAATTTGTCGAGTATGAAGATAGACTTAGAGCGTTGAATCTCCACTCTCTGGAGAGACGTAGAATGAGGGGAGATATCATCGAGGTGTACAAGTGGATGATGGGCATAAACAAAGGAGATATTAATAAAATACTGAGGATATCGAACCAAGTAAGAACCAGAAATAACGGATTTAAATTGGATAAATTTAGATTTAGAAAGGACATAGGCAAGTACTGGTTTTCGAACAGAGTTGTAGATGCGTGGAACAATCTTCCGAGTACTGTGATAGAGGCTAGGACCTTGGGTGGCTTTAAAAAGAGATTGGACAAATATATGAGTGGGAGGGGCTGGGTTTGATTGGTGTCGTGAGTACGGATAGGGCTTTCTGATACATGGATAGGGCTTTCTGTTTGATTGATAGGAGTAGGAGACAGAGGGTTTGCTTTCCTGGGGCTGGGATGGAGGATATTGTTAGCCGTCTGGACGACATCATGAGAGGTAATGGGAGCAATCCTATTGTCTGTCTCAGTGCTGGAGGCAACGATGTTGGCAGACGTAGGAGTGAGGACCTGACTAGCAGGTTTAGGTCAGCAATAGACATAATTAGGAAGAAGGGTGGGAACCCTGTCATATGTGGTATTTTGCCAAGGAGAGGAGTTGGAAATGAATGGCTGTCCAGGGCAATTGGTGTCAATTGCTGGCTGGACAAATACTGTAAGGAAAATTCAGTAACATTCATTGACAACTGGGACCTCTTCTATGGCAGAAATGACATGTATGCCAGGGATGGGGTTCACTTATCCAGGTCTGGGGTGGGGGCACTGGCAACTGCAGTGGAGGGAGCTGTTAGGGCTTTAAACTAGAAATAGTTAGTGGTATGGGTTTTGGGGGGAAAACAGAGAAGTCCCAGTGTAGTAATATTATAAGTTGTAGGAGAACTAGTAATAGGCAGAATAAGGTGGATAGTGGAAAGCTAGTGACACTAGATGACAAGGACAGTAATAGGTATAGTGGAAAATCAGAGATGAGCAGGAAGGGTAAAGAGAAAGGAGGGTCTCTATTTATATATTACACCAATAGTCGTAGTGCTAGGAATAAGATGGACGAGTTGAGATTAGTTGCAAGTACGGGTAATATTGATGTTTTTGCAATAACTGAGACATGGTTTAATATGAAAATCGGGACTTGCCTGCCGAATGTCACATTCAGGGTTTTAAATTATTCCAAGTAGACAGAAGTATCGGGAAAGGGGTGGGGTGGCACTCTATGTCCGTGATCATTTAAATTGTTGCATAAAAACGGGTATAAAGTCTGAATTAACACATACAGAGTCTGTCTGGATAGAATTTTCAGAGGGGTGTGAAAATTGATTTTAGGCGTGATTTACCGTCCTCCAAACTTAGATAGGGAACAAGGGAGACTACTTTGGGAGGAAATTGTTAAGGCCACAAGACACGATAACGTAGTAATTTAGGGACTTTAACTTTAGTCAGATTGATTGGAATTTCATGACAGGGAATTTAGAATCTAACGACTTTTAGAAGTAGTTCAGGATTGCTTTTGAAGCAGTTTGTAACAAAACCTACAAGGGAAATAACCTACTTGACTTGGTTCTGGCAAGCAAGGAAACCCTTGTTAATAATTTAGAAATTACAGAGGAACTCGGCTCAAGCGACCACAAGTCAATTACCTTTAGCATTGAATGGATGTATGATAGTAGGGATAATTCAGTAATGGTCCCAGATTTTCGCTTAGCAGATTATAATGGACTTAGAGAACACTTATCAACTGTGGACTGGGGTGAAGAAGAGAGGTATCAATATGACAGTTTTCTTAACACTATACAGGCTGCCCAAAGAACATTTATCCCGTATAAAGAAATTAGATCAAGTAGAAATGACCCAAAATGGATGAATAATAGGCTCAAATATCTTTTAGGGCAGAAGAAAGGAATTTATAGGCGCATAAAAAGAGGTGAGGGTCATCTTATAAATCAGTATACTGACATTAAGAGGGACGTTAAAAAGGGAATAAGAAAAGCTAAACGGGACTATGAAATTAAAGTTGCTAGGATTCAAAAACTAACCCAAAAGTTTTTTCCAGGTTTATAGAACAAAAGTTAGGGATAAGATAGGTCCCCTTAAAAATAACTTTGGGCATCTTACTGACAAGGAGAATGATATGTGCTCTATTTTTAATAATTATTTTCTCTCGGTTTTCACACAGGAAGACATTAATAATATCCCAGTAATTAATTTTTACAGAGGCCCAGAAGAAGATAAATTATGTAATATCACAGTCACTAGCGAAATGATTATGAAACAGCTGGACCGACTGAAACAAAATAAATCGCCGGGTCCTGATGAGCTTTTTGCAAGGGTTCTTAAGGAATGCAAATGGAACTCTGTGAACCAATATCTAACATTTTTAATTTATCTCTTCAAACAGGTGTAGTGTCTGATATGTGGAAGATGGCTAATGTAATTCCTATTTTTAAAGCAGGGGACAAGTCACTACCGTCTAACTACCGCCCAATAAGCCTGACCTCAATTGTAGGCAAATTACTAGAGTCAATTATAGCTGATATTATTAGAAGCCATCTAGATAACCATAATTTGATTAATGATACCCAGCATGGATTCACGAGGGGCCGTTCCTGCCTATCTAATTTATTAACCTTCTTCAGTAAAGCTTTTGAGGCTGTTGATCACGATAAAGAATTCGATATTGTTTATTTAGACTTTAGTAAGGCTTTTGATAGAGTACCGCACCAGAGACTGTTAAAGAAAGTGGCAGCTCATGGCATTGGGGGAAAAGTGCTGTCATGGATCGAGTCATGGCTCACCAATAGGAAGCAGAGAGTGTGCATAAATGGGGTTAAATCCGAATGGGGACTTGTAACAAGTGGTGTTCCACAGGGATCAGTCTTAGGCCCATTGTTATTTATAATATATATCAATGACCTTGATGAGGGAATTACTAGTGATATGAGCAAATTCGCCGACGACACGAAGATAGGTAGGATAATTGATTCAAACATAGATGTCATAGAACTTCAGGAAGATTTAGACAAACTTAATTCGTGGTCAGAAAAGTGGCAGATGCAGTTCAATGTAGATAAATGCAAGGTTCTGAAGCTCGGGAGTGTCCATAACCCAAGCACTTATAAGTTAAATAACGTAGAACTTAGCCATACAGATTGCGAGAAGGACTTGGGGGTGATGGTAAGCAGCAACCTTAAACCAAGACAGCAATGCCTAAGCGTACGTAATAAGGCAAATAGATTACTGGGATTTATATCAAGAAGTGTTAGCAACAGAAGTCCAGAGGTTATATTACAGCTTTATACATCATTAGTAAGGCCTCACCTAGATTACGCAGCTCAGTTCTGGTCTCCATATTACAGAATGGACATAAATTCGTTAGAAAACATTCAGCGTAGAATGACTAAATTAATACATAGCATTAGAAATCTTCCTTACGAAGAAAGATTGAAGACCCTAAAATTACATTCACTTGTAAGACGTAGAATGAGGGGAGACATGATCGAGGTATACAAGTGGAAAATGGGTATTAACAAAGGGGATATAAATAAGGTCTTGAGGATATCTCTCCAAGAGAGAACCCGCAATAATGGATTCAAGTTAGATAAGTTTAGATTTAGAAAGGATATAGGAAAGTATTGGTTTGGAAATAGGGTAGTTGATGAGTGGAACAGTCTGCCTAGTAGGGTTATTGAAGCTAGGACCTTGGGTAGTTTCAAATTTAGGTTGGATAAATTCATGAGTGAGAGGGGTTGGATTTGAGTGGGACTCGCGCATGAGTGGGTAGAATTGTCAAAGCTTATTTCTTGGGTAGCATTGAAGATTGGGTTGAGCAAATATTCTGTTAGTGGGACGGATTGTGAAGGACCTGCCTTGTATGGGCCAACAGGCCTGCTGCAGTGTTCCTCCTTTCTTATGTTCTTATGTTCTTATGTACGGGAATAAATTCTTAGGTAGTGGTGGTTTTGATAAGGACCTGCCTTGTATGGGCCAGTAGGCCTTCTGCAGTGTTCCTCCATTCTTATGTTCTTATGTTATGTTCCTTCTTCAAAACAGCTATGAGTTTGTTGGTAATGCCCCTTTATGCACAAAGGGAGGGCTTTGGGAAAAGGTTGGACAAATACATGGGTGGTTTTGATAAGGACCTGCCTTGTATAGGCCAGTAGGCCCGCTGCAGTGTTCCTTCATTCTTATGTTCTTACGCATCGCTCTATGCTTTACACTGGAGAAAGATAAGTATAACTGGGTCAGCGGTTCGCTAACAGAAATAGCCTGTTTGAACAAACAAGGAAGCCTGGCCTCTGGCTGTGCTGCGAGGGCAGAAACGTCCTTGAAACCGGTCACAGGTATGTCAAAGGTATGTTCCACCAGGGGACACAACTGAACACCTCAGTTCCTCATCACATCACCTCTTTTTTCGAGGGAAGAAGAAGCCTTGCTGCGTAGGCGAAACGTTTACAGAATGGTCACCGTATTACAGAATGGTCACCGTATTACAGAATGGTCACCGTATTACAGAATGGTCACCGTATTACAGAATGGGTGTAAATGCACTGCAAATCGTACAAAGGAGGATGACAAAATTGATCCCATGTATCAGAAATCTTCCCTATGAGGAGAGACTGAGGCCCTGAATCTGCACTCTATAGAAAGGCGTAGAATTAGGGGGGATATGATTGAGGTGTATAAATGGAAAACAGGAATAAATAAAGGGGATGTAAATAGCGTGCTAAAAATATCTAGCCAAGACAGGACTCGCAGCAATAGTTTCAAGTTGGAAAAATTCAGATTTAGGAAGGATATAGGAAAGCATTGGTTTGGTAATAGAGTTGTGGATGAGTGGAACAAACTCCCGAATACCGTCATAGAAGCTAAAACGTTGTGGGTGAGTGTTAGTTGGACCTGACTAGTTTGGGTCAGTGGCATAAGCCGGTAGGTAACTAGTACGTCTTCATTTATCTACTTTTCTTCGGTGGTGTTGTATAGTCGGTCCAGGACCGCGCCTCGGGAGTACGGACCACGGCCAGTAGGTAACCTGTACCTGCCTAGCACGGGCCAGTAGGTGACATGGACCTGCCTAGCACGGGCTAGTAGGTGACCTGGACCTGCCTAGCACGGGCCAGTAGGTGAGGTGGACCTGTCTAGCACAGGCCAGTAGGTGAGGTGGACCTGTCTAGCACAGACTAGTATGTGACCTGGACCTGCCTAGCACGGGCCACTAGGTGACCTAGACCTGCCTAGCACAGGCCAGTAGGTGACCTAGACCTGTCTAGCACGGGCCAATAGGTGACCTGTACCTGCCTAGCACGGGCCAGTAGGTGACCTGGACCTGCCTTGCACGGGCCAGTAGGTGACTTGCCTAGCATCGGCCAGTAGGCCTACTCAGTGCTTCTTATATTCTTAAAATGCCTTCAGAACACATGGAATTAAGTACGAGGTAACAAATAATTACGTTCGCTATTATACCCATGCTGATAGTGACGTAACTAACGTTCACTGAAATCTGTTGATAATGCTATTGCGTTGTATTCTGCAAATAAATTCACTAGCGTATTTTCTTCACTGCACCAACGATGATACCAAAAAACTACACTTTGCAGTGTCCTTGCAGACGTGAATGATAGCGGGTGTTCCCACAGTAATGGTTTGCCAGATTTTTATTGACGTTTCTTGTGTTTTGTAAGTATTTATGTGGTCATTTTCACTGCCGCGATTTACTTGCATTCATGAAAGTGATTTGTCTGTGACAATAACAATAACTGTGACAGTTGTGAGAGTGACGGTGTTGGGAAGTTGAGAGAGTGACGGTGTTGGGAAGCTGAGAGAGTGACGGTGTTGGGAAGCTGAGGGAGTGACGGTGTTGGGAAGTTGAGAGAGTGACGGTGTTGGGAAGTTGAGGGAGTGACGGTGTTGGGAAGTTGAGGGAGTGACGGTGTTGGGAAGCTGAGTGACGGTGTTGGGAAGCTGAGGGAGTGACGGTGTTGGGAAGTTGAGAGAGTGACGGTGTTGGGAAGTTGAGGGAGTGACGGTGTTGGGAAGTTGAGAGAGTGACGGTGTTGGGAAGCTGAGAGAGTGACGGTGTTGGGAAGTTGAGGGAGTGACGGTGTTGGGAAGTTGAGAGAGTGACGGTGTTGGGAAGCTGAGGGAGTGACGGTGTTGGGAAGTTGAGAGAGTGACGGTGTTGGGAAGCTGAGAGAGTGACGGTGTTGGGAAGTTGAGGGAGTGACGGTGTTGGGAAGTTGAGAGAGTGACGGTGTTGGGAAGCTGAGGGAGTGACGGTGTTGGGAAGTTGAGAGAGTGACGGTGTTGGGAAGCTGAGAGAGTGACGGTGTTGGGAAGTTGAGAGAGTGACGGTGTTGGGAAGCTGAGAGAGTGACGGTGTTGTGAAGCTGAGGGAGTGACGGTGTTGGGAAGTTGAGAGAGTGACGGTGTTGGGAAGCTGAGAGAGTGACGGTGTTGGGAAGCTGAGGGAGTGACGGTGTTGGGAAGCTGAGGGAGTGACGGTGTTGGGAAGTTGAGAGAGTGACGGTGTTGGGAAGCTGAGGGAGTGACGGTATTGGGAAGCTGAGAGAGTGACGGTGTTGGGAAGCTGAGGGAGTGACGGTGTTGGAAAGTTGAGAGAGTGACGGTGTTGGGAAGCTGAGGGAGTGACGGTGTTGGGAAGTTGAGAGAGTGACGGTGTTGGGAAGTTGAGAGAGTGACGGTGTTGGAAAGTTGAGATGTGTCCATAGTGTTGGCGACGACGTAGTGACGTCAATGTTGCTTATCTGTAGTCACTTCCTCCACTGATTGCAGCAGCAGCAGCAGCAGCAGCAATTCTCCCTCCACCCTTCCTCCACCACCTTTACATTTAATATACCTTTGATGAGTTTCGAGTTTTTGTACTCCCGGAGCCTGGCCATGGGCTTGTCTGGTGTTTGCCTGGTCAATCAGGCTATTTCTGCTGGAGGCCCACTGCCCCACATATCCATCACAGCCTGGTTGATCTGGCACCTGGTGAAGATACTTGTCCAGTTTTCTCTTGAAGACTTCTACACTTGTCCCATCAGTGTTTCTGACATCTTCTGGAAAGATGTTGAATAGTGTGGGGCCACGAATGTTGATACAGTGTTCCCTTATTGTGCCCACCGCACCCCTGCTTTTCACTGGGTTTATCTTGCATTTCCTCCAATATCTCTCCACCACCACAACCATCACAACAACCACTACAACCACCACCACGACAGCTATCACCACCATCACTACATCAACCACTACAACCATCACAACAACCACTACAACAACCACCACGACAGCTATCACCATCATCACTACAACCATCACCACAACCACTCTGCTCTTGGTGGTACCTCGAGAGAGAGAGAGAGAGAGAGAGAGAGAGAGAGAGAGAGAGAGAGAGAGAGAGGAAGGAAGGAGGTGAAAGTGTTAAGGAACAGAGGAAGATAAATGGGGCAAGGCCGACAAGTGGAAAAGATAAACACAGTTGACAGAGAAGAACTTTAGTGAGACGTTTCGCCAGCGGAATAATCCGAAGACGCCTTCTCCACAGGCTAAACGTCTTTGAGTTCCCCTCTTCAAACTGCGTCCAATTTTTGACGTTGAGAAAGAGCGGGTAAGGAAGGAGGAGAGGATGTTGAGAAACCTTTCATTACAAGGTTTCGCCCAAGAGCGAGCTTAAACATACAGGAGAAAGCAAAACACCGTCTTATGAGGCATACCGTGAGGTAAAGCTCGGAGAAAGACAGGCCGAAGGCGACGTCTGGAAAGCTCAGGTATAAGAAAATAGGAAAGAAGGAGCACAAAAATGGTTGTAATAGACCATAATTTTTAAATGGGTGGACCGGTAAGCCAGCGGAAGGCATCGGTCAGATGACCGAAAGCTTCAACGGCGGGTCATCATCTGACTAAGACCTGGAAGAAAGGAGCTTACGACGACGTTTCTGTCAGACTTGCACCATTTACACAGCACTGCAGCAGGCCTACTGGCCCATGCTGGGCAGGTCCAAGTCGCCTACTGGGAGAGTTGACGAATGACACACTTGTGCCACATTTGGTAATCTTTATTGTGGGAACCTTTGGCCAACCAGTGGCTTCGTCAGTCCAATACAGAGAAGAACAGTGGAAGATGTGGAGTTTGAGGTAATCAGTCCCTTAGCCCGGAGTCGATGTGTTCACTCCATCGACATTTCGCACAAGTCTCTCATTCATCAGGTTGTCGGTCTTGTAAAGCTTTGCTATAATAAAGAGGGAGGGGGGTGGGGGTATGGTGACAGCAGGTGGTGTGAGGACTCAACCACGAGTGTGACACCTGCAGTCTGAATATGAGAAATTGATATGTAATACCGACAAGTACTCGACTGAAGAAGCCTACTGTGTAGGAGAAACGTTTCGGAATAAAGATACCTAACTGTTGCACATGTGTCTTACTTATCAACCTGCATTCTGCAAGGCTGAGGCACTGACTGCCTCATCTAATGTGTGTGTGTACTCGCCTAGTAAGTCTGTGTGCCTTGCGGCATTGTAGGTTTGTCACTGATTACTCAGTTTTACTTTATTGGTTCTCACTGAGTGAGGTTCTCACTCACTGAGTGAGGTTCTCACTCACTGAGTGAGAACAGTCAGGTCATTTGAGGAAGTTCGAGTCTCTCAGACATTGTAGCATTGATCATCCCCCAGGATACGACCCTCAACAGTCGACTAACACCCAGGTACCTATTTACTGCTAGGTGAACAGAGGCAACGGGTGTAAGGAGACTTGCCCATACTTCTCGCCCTGCCCGGGATTCGAACCCGGGACCAATCGGTTGTGAGCCGACTGCGCTGACCACTGCGCTGTGTGTGTGTGTGTGTACGTGCGCGTGTGTGCTCACCTATTTGTGGTTGCAGGGGTCGAGACTCAGCTCCTGGCCCCGCCTCTTCACTGACCGCTACTAGGTCCTCTCTCCCTGCTCCATGAGCTTTATCATACCTCTTCTTAAAGCTATGTATGGTTCCTGCCTCCACTACCTCACTTGCCAGACTATTCCACTTCCTGACTACTCTGTGACTATTTCACTTCCTGACAACTCTGTGACTGAAGAAATACTTCCTAACATCCCTTTGACTCATCTGAATCTTCAACTTCCAATTGTGACCCTTTGTTTCGGTGTCCCATCTCTGGAACATCCTGTCTCTGTCCACCTTATCTATTCCTCGCAGTATTTTGTATGTCGTTATCATGTCTCCCCTAACCCTCCTGTCCTCCAGTGTCGTCAGGCCGATTTCCCTTAACCTTTCTTCGTAGGACATTCCCCTTAGCTCTGGAACTAGTCTTGTTGCAAACCTTTGCACTTTCTCTAATTTCTTGACGTGCTTGACCAGGTGTGGGTTCCAAACTGGTGCTGCATACTCCAATATGGGCCTGACGTACACGGTGTACAGTGTCTTGAACGATTCGTTACTGTATGTGTACTCACCTAGTTGTGGTTGCAGGGGTCAATTCATAGCTCCTGGCCCCGCCTCTTCACTGGCGGCTACTGAGTCACTCTCCCTGCACCATGAGCTTTATCATACCTCTTCTTAAAACTATGAATGGAACCTGCCTCCACTACATCGCTTCCCAAACTATTCCACTTCCTGACTACTCTGTGAGTGAAGAAATACTTCCTAACATCCCTGTGATTCATCTGAGTCTTCAACTTCCAACTGTGTCCCCTTGTTACTGTGTCCCATCTCTGGAACATTCTGTCTTTGTCCACCTTGTCAATTCCTCTCAGTATTTTATGTCGTTATCATGTCCCCCCTCTAGTGTCCTCCAGTCCTCCAGTGTCGTCAGGTCGATTTCCCTTAACCTTTCCTCGTAAGGACATACCCCTTAGCTCCGGGGCTAGTCTTGTTGCAAACCTTTGCACTTTCTCTAGTTTCTTTACGTGGGTTCCAAACTGGCGCCGCATACTCCAATATGGACCTAACGTACACAGTGTACAGGGTCCTGTGTGTGTGCGTGTGTGTGTGCGCATGTGTTGAAAAATAAGACACGAATGCAACATATGGCAATCTTTATTGAAGAAACGTTTCGCCACGCAGTGGCTTCAGTCAGTCCAATACAAAGCTGACTGATGAAGCCACTGCGTGGCGAAACGTTTCTTCAATAAAGATTCCCATACGTTGCAAAAGTGTCTTAATTTTCAACTTGTGGGTTTTCAAAACAATTTATGGCAATTGTCTAGCTTGTCGGGAATTTGATAAATTTCTCTAGTCGAAGAATTCCACACGTGTGCAACATCTGGGTATCTTTATTGTAGACGTTTCGCCCTCCACTGGCTTTATCAATACAAATTCAAGGACATAATTGGAAGTCTACCTGAAGGGCATTATGGGGATCAAGGACCCCGAAGCCCTGTCTATGACCAGGCCTCCTGGTGGATCACGGCCTGATCAAGTAGAACTATATACAAAAAATGAGGTAATCAGTTCCTCATTCCCCCTCCCCCCTCACTCTCACACACTCTCTCTCTCTCAGCATCACACTAGAGCAGTGTTACGGTACTTGGGCTAACGAAGGTTAGAGTCGCGTGTCTCTGGCTTCCATCTTGTAGGTTCGGCTATAATATAGTAGAATATAAGTGGAGGCAGGGCTAGTTGCCCTGGGGGACGGATACTACATTAATTTACGTCAGCTATTACTGCGGCCCAAGCAGCTGACAGCTACAATTTAGGTGTCGTTTGGAGTAAGCAGCTAAGGCTATCTTTTCCACCCTGTTGATGTATTGCCTCATGGCGTAATTTATGGTCGTGACTCTGTACTTTGGAATAGTGGTGAAGGTAGTGGTGAGGAGGGGTAGCGGTGTTAGGTAGTGGGGGTGATGTAGTGGTGAGGGTGTGGTGGTATAAGGTAGTGGTGAGGGGAAGGGGTAGAGGTGTTAGATAATGGTGAGGGATATGGTGTAAGATAGTAGTGAGGAAGTGGTGGTGTTGTGAGGGGGGGTGTAGTGGTGTAGGTGGAGTGTTGTGAGGGGGTGCTGGCCCTTGGGAAGTGACGTGGGAACTCTTGTCTTCAGAAAATACACGTCTCACCTTGAGGTAAGGAGTTCCGTTACCCAACGTCTGGAGTAATGAATCTTTCCAAAGCGTTCCCTGGACTGCAGGGAAAGTTAACATAATCTCATAACGGCTTTGTTTCCACCAAGCAGTGTTTTGTCGTTAAAATATGTCCAAGGACACTCAAAATTAACACACAATAGATTTCTGTTTAAGTTTTTTTAAGTGCCGAAGCAGGCGGGTTGCGATTGCTATGTGGGCCGCTAGCACAAACAGCCTGAAGTATTAGACACATGTTCAGCATCTGGGTATTTGTAGACTTTTCGCCGTCCAGTGGCTTTATCAATACAAGGACGTAATGTCGGTATTGTATACCATTTATTTACAAACAGCGTGGTTGACCCTGGAGGCCAGCAGGAAAGCCAGGCCTCGGGTCGGGCCGCGAGGACAGGATATCACTCGAAACCGGTCACCTTTGATATACCATTGATGAGTTCGGAGAGTTTTTCTACTCCCGAAGCCCGGCTGGCCTGGTGTTTGCCTGGTCAAGCAGGCAACAATCACTACACTTCTCTTTCAGTAGTGTGTTTTTCCCCACCATCTGTGTTTCTTGCTGTCTCATCACGAGCTATTACAGTGAACACACTTTTAAACCATGCCTTCCAGTATTATCCAAGATTAATTTGTAAAATATCTTTCTCGCCAGCACAACATGCCTTGACAGAGCACCAGACTAATTGTAAGCAGCACTGTGTAGCACCATCCTTTATGTACGGGCGACGTTTCGCTGTAGGTAGAGGTACGGCGATTACACTCGTGTGATTGTCGGGAATTTCTAAACTGTTTTTATAGATGTGTCTGTATACCAGAAGGGTTTCCTTTGATATATCTTTGATAGCTTAGAGGAGTTTCGAGAGTCTACCACCGGAGCTCGGCCATGGACCAGGCTCGTCTGGTGCTAGCCTTGTCAACCAGGCTGTTGCTGCTGGAGGCCCGCTGGTCCACATATCTATCACAGCTTTTTTTTGTACTTGATGAGTTCCCAGAGCTTTTCTACTTCCAGAGCCCGGTCTTGAGCCAGGCTCGTCTGGTGCTTTCCTGATTAATTAGGCTGTTGCTGATGGCGACTCGCTGACCCACATATCCATCAACTAATTAAATATTCATGGGGAGGCGTCACACTTCCAAGAGTCGTGCAGTACCTACCCCCTGGAAAATGAGAGGGATGGGGTAATCAGGTTTTACCCGAGGAAGGAGAGGGGTACCTCTAGTTTTTATGGGTCAAGAGCTCTTTCCTAACATCAAGATACTCTCCTTGAAGGGAAGTCTGCGGAAAAGCTTGTCATGAATTCTTGCGAAGTCACATCGAGCAGGGAGAAGAGAGGAAGAACATTCCATACAAGGCTGTGCATTTCGGAGTTTGTGTCAATACTGCTAACAGCAACGGCCTGGTTGAACAGGCAATCAACAGGGAAATTTTTCCACAGGCTGTGCAGCTAGGGTAGATAGAACTCAGAAAGCGGCCACAGGTATGTAGCTGTTGTAAGACAGATACATGAAGATGAGACAACGTAAGGACAGTTGGTTCCTTGAGACTGTTGGCTTTCTAGTCTTTTTTTTTTGAATGACCCTCGCGCCTCTGGACCCCGTTGACCTTCCTGAACAGGCGTGGAACTTTCGGAGGCCTTCCGAGGATTCTCCTCCCTCCGTTGGCCTTTTGTTTCCTGTGAAGTATTCCTGGTTTAGATTCACGAAGCTGTTAATTGTGGAGTGTTGGAGGTCAAGACTTGTGAAGGCGGAGTGTGGTGTTGGAGGTTACTGCTGACGTAGGCGATAATTGTGTGATTTTGGAAGGTAAGACTTACAAAAACGCTAATTCAAATATTCCCATACTTAAAAGCAATTTTGGAATTGCATGTATACAGTATGAAGTCGAGTAATCCACCAGTTTTGCCCTGACATTTGCACACTCGTGGAACAACTGCTTCTCTGTGAGCTGTCACAGCGAGCAAGAATGTTATCAAGGGCATTATGTATCTTCATCAGGTGCCAGATCAACCTGGCTGTGATGGATATGTGGGCTAGCAGGCCACTACCAACAACAGCCTGGTTGACCAGGTAAGCACCAGTGAGCCTGGGCCAAAGCCGGGCCTCTGGGAGTAGAAAAACTCTGAATTCATCAAAGGTTTATCTTAAGGCCCCAATTTGAGCTGAAGCTGCTTCAGTGGCCTCTTCATCGCTCCTGCGGCCCGATCCCAGACCTGACTCCTGGTTGATAGTCTGATCAGTCAGAAGGCCTGGTCTGGGACCCAGCTGAAGGGCAATGACACTCAAGAGCCATTGTAAGCTTGACAACAGGTAGGCAGGATTGGCGCTGTGATGAGTCACAGCGAAGCAACTTGATGGTGAAGCCCAGGTGTTTTTCAGGTAATCGCATCTTATTACCTGAGAGCCATGACCTGCGCCCGGCCACTAGGTCAAAACTTGGCCGCTCTGATGTGAACACCAGATCAGTGTGTGTGTGTGTGAGAGAGAGAGAGAGAGAGAGACATACTTTTGTGGCTGTTTTTACCTGATATGTTGAAGGTTTGCTGGGCAGTATCGTGTAAGATTGAGTTTGTTTACTTTGATGATTCGTGTTCTCAGGCGGTCTGGTCATTCTACTGGAGGAGAGGAACTCTTAACCGGTTACCTCCACTATAAATCTTTGCATATAACTTACATAATAAAGGACTTGTACACTGTAACTCGCTTGTATACTGTAGTTTACAAAATAAAGAACTTGTGTACTGAGTGTTATTGACAGTGATGTTGCTTGATCTCGGGAGGTCAGGTGAGGCTGTTGTAACAACTTCAATTCGGTATATATACGCATTGTGAGGTGTTTGTCTGTGTGTATATATGCTAAAAAATTACTTTCTACTCTAGGGTTTAAATTATTCTTGACTGGTGGTGAGTAGGTGACATGCAGCCTTAATGTCCCTCGTGTAGTCCGTAGACTTTAAGCCCAATTAAGCATCCTGTGAGTGAGTGAGCCACAGGTTGTCACCTCGTGTACTCAGAGTTTACTCTGCTGTACCGTGAAGTTGTGTGTTGATGGTGAGTGTTGTGGTGGGTCCCCCAGGGAGGTGTGTGGTCACTGTTGGAGCTGCAGTGCCACACACACTCTCCCACACGGTCACAGGTATGTCACCTCAGGTGTATCAGCCCAAGTTTTTAAGTTCTTTTTTTTTGTTTACTCTTGTTGCACGAGGTTCACTTTCATCGGTGTCCGTGGTGCGCGTTCATGCGGGTGCCAGCTCTTGGTCCCCCCGCTTATTTAACTTTTAGTTGATTGCTTTTAATACTGCGAACGAATATTGTTTCGTGAGTTGTTTATCTCCGTGTTTTACCTCGGTGTTGTAAGGTGATTACTAGCGTCTCTAAGACTGATTTACTTTTATGCTTCCTTCTCCAAGACGTTGCAACATCCTTGCCTCAGACATCAGGAAAATCACCAGCAGGTTCTAGCAACCTGCTGCTGGAACTACTAATACCTTATACCTTACCTTTAATATACCTTTGATGAGTTTCCAGAGTCTTTGTACTCCCGGAGCCCGGCCATGGGCCAGGCTCGTTTGATGCTAGCCTGGTGCTGACTGAACAGGATAACACACCTATGTAGAGTTTCCAGGAGGATGTTTCGGGGGTCAACGCCCCCGCGGCCAGGTCTGAGACCAGGCCTCATGGTGGATCAGGGTCTGATCAAACAGGCTGTGGCTTAATTAAGTGATTAACTCACTCTTCATAAGTGTCCTTATCCACACTTTGTTACTACCATACAATTTACAACCACCCAGACCAGGGGACGATGATCCCCCCCTCAACCACCCAGACCATGAGGTCTGGACCAGGGGACGATGACCCCCCCCCCTCAACCACTGGTAATGCCCCTTATGGCTGGTGGGAGGCTGTTGAACAGTCTTGGGACCCGGACACTTATTGTGTTTTCTCTTAGTGTACCAGTGGCGCCCCTACTTTTCGCTGGGGGTATGTTGCACCGTCTACCAAGTCTTTTGCTTTCGTATGGAGTGATTTCTGTGTGCAGATGAGGGACCAGTCCCTCCAGAATCTTCCAGGTGTAGATTATGATATATCTCTCTCGCCTGCACTCCAGTGAATATAAGTTTAGTGTCTCCAGGCGTTCCCAGTAGTTAAGGTGTTTGATGGAACTTATACGTGCAGTAAAGGTTCTCTGTACATTCTCTAGATCTTCAATTTCACCTGCCTTGAATGGGGATGTTAATGAACAGCAGTATTCCAGCCTAGAGAGAACAAGTGATTTAAAAAGAATCATCATTGGCTTAGCATCTCTTGTCTTGAATGTTCTCATTATCCATCCTATCAGTTTCCTCGCAGATGTAATAGTGGCATTGTTGTGGTCCTTGAAGGTGAGGTCTTCAAACGTTAGTGTGCTATCCTACTCTACATAATAGTTACATAGTGAGGAACGCTCACAGTGTGCTACTATCCTACTCTACATGATAGTTATACAGTGGGTAACAAAAGTTAGTTATATTTCTCTTTGTTATGTTTTCTGGGTCACAGAGCCTGGGTTTCTTAGACCAGGTGATGCCAGTGTCCGCTTGAACTAGTACGGTGATGACAGTGTCCGCCTGAACCAGTACGGTGATGACAGTGTCCCCCTGAACCAGTACGGTGATGACAGTGTCCGCCTGAACCAGTACGGTGATGACAGTGTCCGCCTGAACCAGTACGGTGATGAGTGTCCGCCTGAACCAGTACGGTGATGAGGATATCAAAAGTTACACTAATGGGGTCGGAGGCAGAGGGGGGGGAGGAGTTCGGGGAGGGGGGGTAGGATCTAGGGGGGAGGGGTAGAAGAGCGTGTTGACATGGCAGCATTTCATCGTAGGTAAAAGTGTGAAACGAGGAGTGTCGAGCGAATGTGAAAGTGTTTGTGTGGTGGGTGGGTGTCTCTCTCTCTCTCTCTCTCTCTCTCTCTCTCTCTCTCTCTCTCTCTCTCTCTCTCTCTCTCTCACCTCTCGCCCCCCCATACCTTGGAGACAAATGGTATAAAATACCGAAGACACAAATGCAGTCAAATGGGATCCTTCATTGACAACGTTTCGCCCGCACTCTGGTATTTTTTCACTCCACTCCATGGAAATAAATGGTATAAAATACCGACACAATGCTCCCTCATTGAACCAGTTTTTTCCAAACTTCACTATCCTCGTCACTTCATTAGAGACTGCAGACGACGGCCATTAAACATCTTCAACACACCCAGAGAAGACACTGCTGAGAAGAGATACATAGTCCTTCCCACCAACTCCATTTCCAAACAAGTTTCCAACATTTTTTCTAAGACCTCATTCCGAGTATCCACCTCCACATCCACCACCATCAAGGACATTACCAGTAACAGACAGGAAAAGCTTCAATCCACGGCAGGGGTATACATAATCCCTTGTAATGGCTGCAGCAAATTATACGTTGGCGAAACATCCAGAGACCTACAAACACGCATTTCAGAACACCAGTACGCAGGCAGATCTGACGACTCAAGAAATGCCTGTGTTCAACACCGAAATTTACACAACCATTTAATCAACTACAGAAACGCAAGACTCATCGCCAGAGAAGACAACACGCAATACCGAAGAATCCTAGAATCATCACTCATCTGTATGTCCAACAACTTCAACCAGAACAACGGCTTCTACAACATAGCTGAACCTATTGCCAAGAAACTTCTTCAACGCTATCCCACCTAGAACTCAAGAATGGTACACTGCAGGTCCTTTAAGTCACACTATGTTTTTAACTATCACACTACTTTTAAGACTGTCACATGCAGCTTTCTCCACCTGACCCAGCATTCTCCACCTGACTGTACCCTATATATATCTCCATGTTGCTCATTTTCCAGGTAGATCTGTCTGTGACTCGATAAAGCCCACTGCGTGGGCGAAACGTTGTCAATAAAGGATCACATTATACTGCTTATGTGTTTATTTTTCCACTCCACTCCATACACAAGCTTCTCAATCCCTTTGCCATCTCTCCTTGTCCTCTTCCCCCACACACGTGTTCACGTCACACACTTGTTGGGTGCCAGGTAAGTCGTGCCTGAGCGTCGCTCACACACTTGTTGGGTGCCAGGTAAGTCGTGCCTGAGCGTCGCTCACACACTTGTTGGGTGCCAGGTAAGTCGTGCCTGAGCGTCGCTCACACACTCACCAACATCATCATTCATTCACATCTTAAAGACAACTGTGTTTGTCATTTTTATTGTCAGGTAAAAACTCTGGTTATTATATATATGTGTGTGTGTGTGTGTGTGTGTGTGTATGTGTGTTACCATTTTGTCCTAGGCACATGTCGATTAGACGTGTGTGTGTGTGTATGTGTGTCTGGCTGCTCTTGTTCTCTCTACTGTTTATTTAACACCGTTTGAGCCTCGAAATAACGTCCGTTTTCCGTTTATTTCCTCCAGGGGAGGTTCCTTAATATTAATGAATGCGTCGGGATCCAAGGAGTAGGAGCTACCTGCTCTTTTCTCATATCAAACTTGACGGTTTTCCTTTCCTAGGCGATGCATTATCCCCGTGGGTTTAGCGCTTTCCCCATAACATCCTCGCGTGGGTGGAACTGTCTGCTGCTAGCACGGACAGCCTAACTGATCACGTTTGATATGGAACCGTGTTGCGCCGTCGATGACGCCCGGAGTCAACATGCTCTCAATACCTGAAGTCTACCTGGAAGGTATTCGGGGGGTCAACGCCCCCGCTAGCACCAGACGAGCCTGGCCCATGGCCGGGCTCAGGGAGTAGAAAGATTCCCGAAACTCATCAAAGGTATATCCGGGTGGATGACCCCGATCAACCAGGCTGTTGGTGCTAGCCCGCACGAAGTGCAACATGAGCGCCACAGCCCACCTGGTCCAGACACTGACTTGACAACAGCCCAGAGTCTGTACATAAATACTTATCAGAAGCAACAAGTTTAAACACAGGTGTAACACTTGGGTATCTTTGTATCTTTAATGAGGAAACGTTTCGCCACACAGTGGCTTCATCAGTCCATACAAAGAAGAATGGTGAAGATCAGAAGGAGTTTGAGGTAATCAGTCCCTCAGCCTGGAGTCGATGTAATCAGTCCATCAATCTTCATCATTCTTCTTTCTATATGACTGATGAAGGCACTGTGTGGCGAAACGTTTTCCCAGTAAAGATACCCAAGTGTTATACATAATGTCTAATTTATCAGCCAGGGGTCTGTTGGTAATACCCCTTATGTATGAAGAAAGGATGTTGAGAAGTCTTGGTCCCTCCACACTAATTATGTTTTCCTTTAGTGTACTCATTGCACCCTTGTTTTTCATTGGGGTGTATTGTGCACCGTCTGCCAGGACTCTACTTTCATGGGGAATGATTTGTGTGCGTAGATTTGGAACCAATCCTAGAATTCTCCAGGTGTATATTATAATGTATCTCTCGCCGTCCTGACTAGTGCAACGCCGTATACACAAACTATGATAAAAATATTGGGTAGTTAAAGGCTGTTAAGTATAAGAGAGTCATTAAGGCTCAATGTTACCTCTTAAGGCTCCATGTTACCTCTTACGGCTCCATGTTACCTCTTCACCCCCAGTCAAGAATACTTGAATACCTGAAACAGGGATTAAAAGTCAACTTTGTGTATACATCGAGATACATACACCTCGGCGTATACATTCCGTTGGGTAAAGAACTATCGCAGGTCTTAAATAGTCTGTCGAGTCCAGACCAGAGTCTGATGGGTAAATCAGTGGTCAGTCGCACTGCCGTGGCCCTACATAGTGCCGGCGACACCACTGAACGTGACCTCATGTGACACAGTCCGGGGTTAGGTGATTCTCTGTGACGAATGCCATAATAATAGTAGTAATATTAATAATAATAATAAATTTTTGGGAAGTGGAAAAGAATCCTTCCTCCGTAAGCCATACGTGTCGTAAGAGGCAAGTAAAATGCCGTATAAATCCTTATAAATCCTATATAATTTACCAAACAGAAGAAAGCTTTGTTTCTTCTTTTTCGGGTCACCCTACCTTGATGGGAGACTGTCGGTGTGTTATAATAATAATGATAATCTGAGCGTCGGTGTCATCCCAGCTAATTGTAGACAAGCGTGGGTGTGGTGGGAGGGATGCTGGGAGACTGGGTGAGGTGGGAGGGGTGATGGGAGAACGGGTGAGGTTGGAGGGGTTAATGTGATGATGTGAGAAGGGGTTATGAGTTAGGGAGGGTCGTGGGGATGAGATGTGATCGTTCATGCCGGCAGTGTAGTGAAGTGTGCCACTTGGCACGTTAGTAGAGGTTCAGGGCAAACCACTGTCATAACTCAGTGACTGGAGTGCTCTCTCTCTCTCTCTCCTCCAGCTCTCTGGATGCTGACTGCTCTCTCTCCTCCAGCTCTGAATGCTGACTGCTCTCTCTCTCTCTCTCTCTCTCTCTCTCTCTCTCTCTCTCTCTCTCTCTCTCTCTCTCCCAGCTCTCTCTCTCTCTCTCCTCCAGCTCTGAATGCTGACTGCTCTCTCTCTCTCCCCCCCAGCTCTCTAAATGCTGACTGCTCTCTCTCTCTCTCCTCCAGCTCTGAATGCTGACTGCTCTCTCTCTCTCCTCCAGCTCTGAATGCTGACTGCTCTCTCTCTCTCCTCCAGCTCTGAATGCTGACTGCTCTCTCTCTCTCCTCCAGCTCTGAATGCTGACTGCTCTCTCTCCTTCAGCTCTCTAAATGCTGACTGCTCTCTCTCTCCTCTAGCCTTCCAGATGCTGACTGCTCTCTCTCTCTCCTCCAGCTCTCTGGATCTCTGTATGCAAAGGTCACACTACTACCCACCTGTATATATGTACACCCTGTTGTAAGATGCACATGTGTATTTGCCTACAGGTGTACATGTACACCTGCGGTAAGCCTACTGCCATACCCAGGTCACATACATATTCCCATTCCCAGGTGCCAGATCAGACTGGCCATGTGGGCCAGCGAGTTGCTAGCACAAACAGCCCGCCTGAACAGGCCATCTACAGGGAAGCCTGTCCTCTGCCAGGTATGCCTAGCACCGAGTGTCTCTCTCCGTCCTGCAGCAGCTTGATGGTGATCAGTGCCAGGTGTGCAGGTGTTTAGTACATGCGTGCAGGTGTTTAGTACATGCGTGCAGCAGACGCAAGCGCACGCACTGCCTCCCGGGACTTCTCGTGAAGAGCGTCACGATAAATAAGTACGTATGAGAAACTTTCACCCCCGGAGGTGCCTGGCTGTTGTTTACCTAGGTGCCGCACTGAATACCTGCAGTGTAGTGGGGTGGAGTTAGGTGATAAAGGTGGTAGACAGGTGCCACTTGTGCCTGACCTGTTACTCAGGCGCCTGAGTGTCTCAGCAGAAGCGACGGCTACCCGGAGGATATTCCGGGGGGTATGTGCCCCCTCCCCCCGCAGCCTAGTCATTGACCAGGCCTCCCGGTGGATCAGAGCCTGATCAGCCAGGCTGTTACCGCTGGCAGCACATAGTCCAACGTATGAACCACAGCCCAGCTGGTCGGGTATTGGCTTTACGTATCTGTCAAGCTCCCTCTAGGTTAAATGCTGCTTATAAGGTATTCGAATGTTACTTTACCAGAATACTTGTATCTGGTAAAGCTTTTATTAACTGACAAAGTTTCTCTCTGTTTAGAGCTTTATCAGGTCAGTCCTCTGGATTAAAAAGCTCCACGTTGATAAATCTCAGCAACTGTTGGGAAAGTTGCTTGGGTTAAAGTGTTATAAACACTGATTAATAAAAGTGAACTTTCACGACCACTTGGACGGGAAGATAAACCATGGACACATCTGTAAACTAACACCTCATTTATTTCTATTTTCGAAATTTTCAATGTCAAAATCCCGAATAAATCACAGATTAAAGGATAAAATGATGCAATACCACGGCTGGAACAACACACAAACGACCCGCACGTAGGAGTCAAAAGTATGACGACGTTTCGGTCCGACTTGCATCATTAACTAGTCACAAAGAGACGTGGGAAGGTAAGGAAGCCAGGTTAAGAGAGAGAGAGAGAGAGAGAGAGAGAGAGAGAGAGAGAGAGAGATCTGTGTATCTCCTAGCCAGGCCCAAATATGCAGAATTCCCACTCTATTTTGTGTTTCACTTTCGATGGCCAGTGTTGTGGCACGGTGTTTCATGTCTTTAGAGGTTCATCTGAATACTCGTGCATAGGAGTCTGGGTTTGACGGGTTTTGATGATCAAGTAAGCTGTAGCTATGGCGTCCCGCAGGCTCCTCCCACAGGGCACCCTGGATGATGTGACTTTTTTCCACTACTACTACTACTACCTCTCGTTCCACCACTCCCTGCCCCACTTCCCTCTTATATATATATATATATATATATATATATATATATATATATATATATATATATATATATATATATATACTAGCTCCCTTCCTTCGCACTTCTGTGTGACTAATTAATGATCCAAAATCAGACCGAAACGTCGTTATGAGTTTCGGTCTCCTACGAGCGGGTTCTGTGTTACATCACTGTGATGAGTGTGACATCGCGGTTGTGACTGGGGTTGTAACAAACTGGTGTGACAGCTATTTGTGACTGATGACTGAGAAGTTCTGGTGACTGAGAGGTACTGGTGACTGTGAGAGGTACTGGTGACTGGTGTGATAGAGGGTGTCAGAGAGAGCGGGTGTGGGAGGAGGGAGCCAGGAATGTGTTGTGTTGAGGGACTTCCGGTAGCTGGGAGAGTTCTCGCTCCTCTAACTTCTCTCACCACCCCTCTACCTCTGTCTCCTCCACTCCTCTACTTCTGCTTCTACCACCCCTCTACCTCTTTCTCTACACCCCTCAAATTCTGCAAAATGTAAGCACCAACAGTCTGGCTGATATAGTCCTTCACCCTGTCTCGTGAACATGTAAGATGGCTAGCAAACCTTACAAACTTCTACACTTACATTTGCTATCCTATAGGTTTGTCAATAGTTCTTGTCTGGGAGTAGACAGACTCTGGACACTCATCAGGGGTATATCAGGGGTTTCACTTTACATGGTAAGAGACCAGCCATCTGGATTCGTTGTTTGATCTTTAAGACTGAGAATAGTCACACAAAGTCCAAGGTGGGCACCACAGCCAGGCTGATTAGCAACTCGAAGTCAGTTTAGGAATGGTTAGGCTAGGTAACGTGTATATTACAAGCAGGTATTTAGGAACGATTCGGTGTGAGGTCGGGCAGCAGGTGTGATGACCTGCTGCAGTGACTACAGGTAACCTACAGGCTACAGGTACGTTTGAGAACGAGATGGCAAAGACAGAACACACATACAGTATATATTCTGAAAGTTTAGTTTAAGCCTGACTTCAGGTATTAAAGCATGTGTACTTGACTGGTGGTGTACAGGTGGAAAGCAGCGTAATAACCATCATGTAGTCGATAGGCTTTAAACCAAATTAGCCAACCAAATGAAGGAAAAAATAGGAAACGGGAAATGCGTCTTGGTGGTGGGAGAGTGAGCCGGGCATTGTGAGGCAGTAAGTGAAGACAGTCAGGTGTGTGTACTCACCTATTTGTGGTTGCAGGGGTCGATTCATAGCTCCTGGCCCAGCCTCTTCACTGATCGCTACTAGGTCCTCTCCCTGCTCCATGAGCTTTATCAAACCTCATCTTAAAACTATGTATGGTTCCTGCCTACGTTACGTCACTTTCCAGACTATTACACTTCCTGATAACTATGACTGTGTATGTGTAGTGGAGGGGCAGGGGCTAGGGATGCCAGGGGTTCTTTAGGATTCTCACAGTGTGACGTATGGGGGTGCCCACGTTGTTGTCACCTTCCGGATATTCCACCATCCTTTTTCCCTTCTAAATATTTAACCCTCCTCGCTTCCCTCGTCATCACCCTCCTTACCCATTACCGTTTCTTCGTGTACCTTTCCCCGGCGAGGCGTAGCACACTACCGATCACATTCCTTTCGCAACCGCAAGGTGCTTGATCAACCAGGCTGTGATGGATATGTGGGGCAAGCACCAGACGAGCCTGGCCCATGGCCGGGCTCCGGGAGTAGACTCTCGAAACTCACCAAAGGTATATTAAAGGTAAGGTTCCCAGTTTGATTTCCAGCTAAGTATAGAGTACGTAGTGTCCCAGGACCCACCAACCCGGCGGCTTGGTCCAGACTGATAAAGTCAGGCTGTTGGTGCTAGCAGTACGTACTGCAATATATACATAATCCTCACATGGGAGAGAGAGATTACGACGTGTGACTTTGGTGTGAGGTGTTGTAGAGGTGTGAGCAAAGCTCACACCTCTACAACACAATTGTCATCAAAGATTTGTTAAGTTATACCATGAATTAAGGAAAGATTCTGGACTTCACCTTACGAAACAGACAAAGCAAATGCGATAGTAATTATGGACAAGGTAGATTATAGTGGAAAAATAAACATGATATTAGAAGACTGGGGAACTTATGTGCCCCTTAAGTTCCTCTCTAATATTTGTGGGTTATTTGTGTATCGTTCCAGTCAGTGTATTGTAGCTTTCTGTTCTTTATACCTGAAGGACGTTGTCAGGGGTCAACGCCCCCCTCGGCCTGGTCCCTGACCAGGCATCTTGGTGGATCAAGGCGCCTGGTCGGGGGTGGCACGGATCACTGTAACCTTGCTGTCAATCTGCAACATATCTTCATATACACAGATTTGGCGGTATTTATTTCGGTAATAAATATTACCAGAAATACACGGGAAAGAAAGTTAGCTTGGTGCACTACCGCGTGACCATGGGAGGCGCCGCTTTCGTTCAGTGGGTGAAGCAGTACGCCCATGTATCTGGGAGGGAGTAGATGTGTACAGCCTGGTCGTGTTAATATGTAGGTCACGTTCACTTGATTGATTGTCAGTGCCACGGAAGCCAGAGGTGGACCCCCAGGTGGGGGCTGTGTTGCAGCAGGCAGGCAGGCAAGATGACCGTGTCCTGTTGCAACATTCGTAGTTCTGTAAGCTGAAACCCCACCACTCATGATGGTGTGTTGCAACATTCGTAGTTCTGTAAGCTGAAACCCCACCACTCATGTTGGTGTGTTGCAACATTCGTAGTTCTGTAAGCTGAAACCCCACCACTCATGTTGGTGTGTTGCAACATTCGTAGTTCTGTAAGCTGAAAACCCACCACTCATGTTGGTGTGTTGTGCAGCTATCATCACTCTTATCATCACCATTACTGTCACCACATTAGTGAAATACCCGTGACTGGTTTCGAGCGTGTTGCTCTAGTAGCTTGTCGATGGATGACTTCTCTGGTGCGATATTTGCCTGATAACCCAGGATGTTGCTGTTGGCGGCCGCTGGCCCACATATCCACCACAGCCTGGTTCATCAGGCACCTGGTCAAGTTTCCTCTTGAAGACTTATACAGTTTTTTCGGCAGTGTTTCTAATATCTCGTTGTGTTCTTTAATAGTTCCTGGTCCTGTAATATAGCATTTCCTTTCTAATTTGGGGCACGGGGCGGTTATCCCAGGAACCATCAGCTGATACATTATCAGACGTGGCCACCATAATTATCATCACTGGCACTGTTTGATGCGGCAGTCAGTAGCCAGCTCTCATCCTGGGCTCAATAAAACTAAACTAGCCGCAGGTACATCGTAGGAGACCCTCCCAAACTCACTGGTTTTAGCTGGGTGTTATTTCCTGGTATTCCTGTTGATGGCGTCGTGTGCATGCAGGGAAGTGTCAACACAGCAAGTAGCGGTACCAGGCCATTGTTGATCTCTTGTTGTCACACACTACCTTGGCTCCTCCCTGTAACTCGCTATACATGCTCTAGTCTGGTGCCACTCCTCGAAACAACTTGTATATGACTGACTCGGTTAGCAGGGGTTGAAATAACGCTTCACCTTACTAAATAACTACTAAAACGGCTAGATTTGTCAGGATGTGATAGGTAAGTTCGCCTGCGGGCCGCTGGCAGCAACAGTCTGGATCAGGGAGTCCCAGCAGTGAAAACTGTCACTTTTCCCGATTGTCTATGTTTGCAAACATGCCAGGTATCCTTCAGCTATCCCCAGGTAGAAGACACTGAAAAATTACAGGAGGACATAAGCAGGGTCTTCCAATGGGCAGTGGAGAACAACATGACGTTCAATGGTGATAAGTTTCAGCTGCTTAGGTATGGAAAAAATGAAGAACTCAAAAGGAACACTATATACAAAACGCAAGAGGGTCACCACATAGAACGAAAGGAACACGTAAAGGACTTGGGAATAATTATGTCTGCTGATCTGTCTTTTAAAGACCATAACAAGACACTTATCACAACAGCCAGGAAGATGACGGGGTGGGTATTGAGAACTTTCAAAACAAGAGAAATAATGCAGGTGGTGACACTATTCAAATCGCTAGTGCTCCCTCACTTAGAATACTGCTCTGTGCTGACGGCCCCGTTCAGGGCAGGAGAAATATCAGAGCTGGAACAAATTCAGAGATCGTTTACGGCTCACATTGAGCCATTGAAACATCTAAATTATTGGGAACGCCTTCAAGTCTTGAACATGTACTCATTGGAGCGGAGGAGAGAGAGATACATGATAATATATACTTGGAAAGTACTTGAGGGCCTGGTCCCAAATCTGCACACTGCCATAACAACATACGGGAGTGAGAGATATGGTAGAAAGTGTAAAATAAACCCAGTGAGGAGCAGGGGTGCGGTGGGGACAATACGGGAGCACTGTATTAACATCCGGGGTCCCAGACTATTCAACATCTTACCAGAAGATATCCGAAACATCGCTGGAACCAGTGTAGAATCCTTCAAGAGGAAACTGGACAAGTATCTTCATCGGGTGCCAGATCAACCAGGCTGTGATGGATATGTGGGGCAGCGGGCCTCCAGCAGCAACAGCCTGGTTGACCAGGCAAGCACCAGACGAGCCTGGCCCATGGTCGGGCTCAGAGAGTAGATACTCTCGAAACTCTTCAAAGGTATATCAAAGGCATGGTGTTTATACACTGGGACCGCTGTTGAATGCAACTCAACCACCGCTGTTGTCTACCTGGCGCTGATTACCTGAGGGTTGTTGCTCCCTTGGAGCGGTCCCAGACCGGGCCTGCTGGTCAATGATCGTTTAGGTCTCGCCTCATTAATAGGTACATAACAGTTCTGGTTAAAACTGTGAAGTTGTGTCTACTCTCACTTGTCGTGACTTGGGTAAGGCAGTGAGACACCACTGAATTGTCACGAGAATGAAGAATGAGTGCGTCTAGTGTGCACGAATTGGAGAGAGGAGAGTGAGGATAGAATGAGATGGGTGGATGAGAATAGAACGGAGATGAGTGAGTGAGAACAGAATGAGCAAATGGCTTCCAGTGAGGGGTGAATGTGTGCAGTGTGAGTCACAGAGATAAGGCAGCAGCATCAACAGCGGACATGACCCTGGCACACAGGCACCTCCCTCACTCCTCGTCTGCTTCATTGTACAGTTATTCTGACATTGAGACCTGGTCAAGTCCTGTGCATTATACCAAGACATGTTATAGACATTCCTTGCAAAGCTGAGTAGAAGTACCTCAGCGCTTTTGTGTTTAAACGCACAAAAGCACTCAGGTGTTTCAATTTTTGATCACCAAGGTAGAGTGATCTGAAAAGGAAACACATTCATCATCATTTATTTAATAGCTGTCTTTCCAGAAGTATGAAGATACAGCCTTTCAAATGGCACTCTCTAAACTACACCATTTTCATTCCTTCATAAATGTTACCTTGCACTCACACTCCAAAGTCCAAACCACTCGTAAGAAACGCAGTGTGTATACTGGATATACGTTGAAGTTTGTAAGATTTACCTGTCATATTTTATGTTCATGAGGTAAACAATACAGCAGTAGTTCTACCAGAGTGCAAATCGTTTAACAGGCTACCGTTGCACACTCGTATGTCATAATGTCTTCCTGGATGCTTGCCAAGCTATTGTCGGTAATCTTGTTGAAGAATGGTGGTCTTAATACCATGGCTGTAACATGGTGGTCTTAATACCATGGCTGTAACATGGTGGTCTTAATACCATGGCTGTAACATGGTGGTCTTAATACCATGGCTGTAACATGGTGGTCTTAATACCATGGCTGTAACAATTCACCAATAACTCGCAATTCAGTGAAGAAAGTTTAGATGTTTGTATATTGCGTCATGTTTACGTCACTTGGTTTTGGTTCGCTGTGTGAGGACCTTACATCCCTGGCGGCTCCTGCGCGGCCACGATTGGCTGGTCACCCAGCATCTCTCCTGATGTCTCGTCTTTCTTCACTTCAAGAAATCTAATCCATTTCTTACGTGAGATAGTGTTACGTGGAGTTCTGTAGGTTACGCGCCCACCTACACCTACTTGTAACCACCTACACGTACTTTCTGTACCCAGCTACACATACGTCTTGTGCCCACATACACGTACCTGCTGTACCCACCTACACGTACTTACTGTACTCACCTACACGTACATGCTGTGACCACCTACACGTACCTGCTGTACCCACCTACACGTACTGTACTCACGTACACGTACATGCTGTGACCACCTACACGTACTTGCTGGAATCGATTCATAGCTCCGGGTAGCTTCTGGTGCTACCTCTTTTAACTCTTATCGACCGTTTTTTCTGTACACCGCTCACCAAATTATATTGGGGGAGGAAGGGTTGACACTCAGCTCCTGGCTCCTCCTCCTGGACTACCTGGACGATACTAGTACTCTCCTCTCAGATAATTGTGAAATGGAAAAAGGTCTGCTATTTTTTTTTTGTCAATCTGACTTTATTGCTGGTGTTTTCTTTCTGTCTCATGTACACTTAGTTTGTATATTTATTAAAGGAGAAAAAGAAGTGGCCGATAACAAGAGGATGGTTGACCTGGTAATCAACATGGAGGTCTGGCCTCTCGCAAGAGCAGGAAAACTCTTAAGATCTGTCACAGGTAAAAGTTTTTGAATGGTGTTCTGAGGTATGTAAATATTGCACGTACCTCTGCCGTTATGCGGTTTATGTGTAATTCTAGCGATATAATAGTGTGTGTGTGTGTGATCAACTACATGTGGCAGGGGAGATAAGATGCAATGAACAGCCTCGTCTCTTATCCGTTTGTGTAATTACCTGATCAAGTTTGTGGGGAGGGGGAATGAAGGCTGGCTCCTGGGCCCGCTTCTTCCGATCGACTGACGGGAAATAGAGCCACGTGTGTTAATGATAATCCTCCTTCCCCCAAAAAAAGACATAAGTTGGAGGATACCTTTGAAGAGTTTCGAGAGTATCTACTCTCTGAGTAGTTTACATGTTATGTGTGAGAGAGGAGAGTTTGTGTTGTGGGAGGTCCCACCCACCCAGGCAGGTGGGACCTCTGACGGTGGCTGCTTACAGCTGCTGTTGCTGCTGCTGTACCACAACCCGCCCCTCACCTGGCTCTTAGTCCTCCCCTCCACACCTGGCCCCCTTCTCTTCTCCTTCCCCCCCTCATTCCTCCTTTTCTCCCCCTCCCTCACTCCTCCCCCTCCCTAAGACACCCTGCTTGCTCAGTGTCACCACCTGCCTCAACACGCCTGATCTTGGCTTAGCTGCGTGGCGTGTTGCCAGTTGCGTGTGTGAGCCCCCCTCCCCCCTAGTGCAATGACTTTCCCCTCCCACCCATCTATTAGTATGGCCAAACTCTCTACCACTCTCTTCAAGTTAGGTTTAATAGCTATTGAGTGCACGTGCACTATTAAGCTGCAGTTCCCTAGGTAGGAGAGGTACGTGTCAGAATCAATAAGACCAGTAAGTTGATAAGACACGTGTGTAACAGTTAGGTAACTTTATTCCGGAAGGTTTCGTCTACACAGTAGACTTCTTCAGTGGAGCACATAGGAGGCAGCAGTAGTAGTAGTAGAGATGTGAAGACGTAGTTCTGACCACCTCAAAACTACGTCTTCAGGGGTGATGGAGGGACTGATTACATCTCTACTGCTTCTGCTGCCTCCTGTACTCGACTGAAGAAGCCTACCGTGTATGCAAAACGTGTCTTACTTATGAACTTGTCGGTATTATCATTATATTCACCACTAAGTTAGTGGGAACGCATCACACTCTCTGGAACGGTTAAAAGATACTTACCCGATAACATGTACGTGAAAACTAATTGAGGGTCTGGTCCTCCGTCTCAGTACTGCCGTGACGACTTATTGAAGTGATAGATATGAAAGAAAGAATAAATCCGGTGGGTGAATTGAAGACAAAATACTTGGTTGTCAACTCTTCAACCTTCTGTGCTAGTCGACTGGTGTGGGTCGCATCCTGGGACAAAACTAACCTAATTTGCCCGAAATGCTCAGCATAACAAGGGGCTTTCTATATAGTAGTATGTCATTGATGTCAGCTAGGCCTGTATACCACGTACATGTACTTGTAGTAAATAAATATATTATTATTATTATTCTACTGGAAGGTAGAGGGACTCTCGAAACTCATAGCATTATGTTAGAAATTGAGGATTAAGACACAGTTGGGTATCTTTATTGATGAAGCGTTTCATCAATAAAGATACCCAACTGTTGCACAGTTTTCAGAAAACACGTCATCAAACGTCTACTAGCGCGCATTTACTAGGTGTGTGGACTCTGTCATATACACCATGTGATACGTACGTTATGGGTAGATAATTTCTACCTGTGACTTGTATCGAGAGTTTTCCAACTCTCGCAGCCCGGCCTTGGACCAGACCTCCCTCTTGATTGCCTGGTCAGCCAGACAATCAGGCTAGGGATGGGTACGAATGATGGGGACGTGGGGGTAGTTGTAGACGTCAAGTGGGAAGATAAAGAGGTTTGTGGATGGGAGAGAGTGCCTGGAAACCGGAAGATGGGTGATGGGTAAGGAAGGGCCTGCCTGCTCTTACCTACTTATCTTCAAGTTCCCGGAAGATGGGTGATGGGTAAGGAAGGGCCTGCCTGCCTTTACCTGCCTATCTTGAAGGATACCTGAAGGCCGTTTCCGAGGATCAGTGTCCATGTTGCTCCGTCTCAGACCAGTCTTCCTGGAAGTTGAAGACCTGATCAACCAGGCTATTACTGCTGGCCGCACGCAGGCCAGTGTAGAGGAACTTGTCAAGATATGTTGAGCCAGCAGCAACAGCCTCATTGACTAGGCAAGCACCAGACAAGCCCGGTCAACCTGCGGTAGTAGGAAAACCCTTGAAACCCGTCAAAGGTATATTAAAGATATGCAGACAGCACAGGCTGTTTACACCCTTACTTGGCACAGGTGTACCTCGTACAGGGAAGTTTAACTGAAGGTCTCGCTAATGGCTAGCGTGTGGTAATATTAACTATGATATGAGTTTACACTCTAAGGTTACTTCAGAATGTCACCTTAATACCTCTGACGTAAGTAGGTTACCTCCCATGACGTTACAGTACCCCCTGACGTAAGAGGTTACTCCCCCATGATGTCACCTTCCTACCGCTGACGCGAGAGCTTGCTCAAATCTGGTATTATTCGTGTTGTGAAGCTGTCATGTTCGTCACCCGCAAGACCTAGTTGTAGTTGCAGGGGTCGAGTCGCAGCTCCTGGCCCCGCCTCTTCACAGGTCACTCTTCCTGCTCCATGATCTTTATCATACTTCTTCTTAAAGCTATGTATGGATCCTGCCTCCACTACATCACTTCGCAGACTATTCCACTTCCTGACAACCCTGTGACTGAAGAAATACTTCCTAACATCCCTGTGATTCATCTGTGTGTGTGTGAGGTAGTTGTCCACCTTGTGTTGTATCCTGTGTGGCAGTCTGGTCTCAGACCAGCCCTCCAGGATGTGGTCTCAGATCAGCCCTCCAGGATGTGGTAACAGTACCGCTCAAAAAAGCAGTCTGGTATTGCAACTATTCTGCATGTTAATAAGACTCAGTATGTGGCTTATGAGCTTTTATTATAAAGACGTTTCGTCCTTGGTGAACGAAACGTCTTCGCTGTAACATGACATAAACTTCACTTTATGCTATTAACATACTGTTGGTATGTTCCCTCACTGACATACAACTTTGTCAAGCCGTAATGGCTTGACAAAGTTCATAGAGGGCGAAACGTTGCCACAGTAAAATGTCACATTAGTTGCACTTGTGTCCTGAAACATTGTGGGTAATTCTACCAACATTATTACACTCCTAATCTTCACTATCTGACCACTACGTAGTTTGGAATCCTTACCTTTGATATACCTCCTGAAGGACGCTCGTAGCCTTGGATCCATTTGGTAAGTCAGCCAGGAAATTGTCCTCCAATTACACTTGTAGGATTGACAAAAGATTCACAACACCAGACACTCAAAAACTTGTTATCCTACGCAAGGATTCAACTGGATAAGTATCTTCACCAGGTGCCAGACCACCCGGCTGTGATGCATGTGTGGGGCAGCGGGCCGCCACCAGCAACAACAGTCTGGTTGCCCAGGCAAGCACCAGACGAGCCTGGCCCATGGCCGGGCTGCAGGAGTAGAAAAACCCTCGAAACTCATCAGTTTTAAAGGATGCTGGAAGAAGGAACAGCCTGACTGATCTGCTTACCTTTGATGAGTTTCGAGTGTCTTAATACTCTCAAGAGCCCGGCGATGGGCCAGGTTCGTCTGGTGCTAGCCTGGTCAACCAGGCTGTTGCTGTTGGAGACCTGCTGCCCCACATATCCATCACAACCTGGTTGATCTGGCATCTGGTGAAGATACTAGACGATTGCTCTCATGCCAGGCACGAGAGATGCATTACAGGTTCGAGGGGTCAGCGCCCCCTCGTGGCCGGGTCCCTGACCAGGTAGGTAGATCGCTCACGATGAAGGGTAATGAGCGCGCGCGCGCGCGCGCATATATATTCACACACTCGGTGTGATTGAAAAGTGGAATGAATATGATGAAGCAGTGGTGGAGGCAGACTCAGTGCGCAGCTGCAGGAGTAGGTATGATGGAGTTCAATACGTCAAGAGATGAGTATCAACCCCCTCCCCCCCCTCAAAAACAACTTGGTGGGTACACACACACACGAGTTGTCAGGAAGTGGAACAGTCTGGAGAGTGATGTAGTGGCGGCAGGATCCATACATAGCTTTAAGGAGAGGTATGGCAAGGCTCTTAGAGCAGGGAGGGAATAGACCTAGTAGCTACCGGCGGGGCCAGGAGCTGCGAATCGACCCCTGCAACCACAAATAGGCGAGTACAAATGGGTAGGTACACACAACGCACACACACACACACACACACACACACTGTGTTTCATTATAATTTTTGAGATAGTGTGTAAGACAGGCAAGGAGTGTACCAGGCGCAGTGTGTACGTGTTTGTTATGTGCAGAGGAGGTAGTGTACAGGGCACACCATTCATCCTGTGAATGTAACTACGTGCGGCCAGCAGTAACAGCCTGGCTGATCAGGCCCTAACCCAACGGGAGGCCTAGTCAAGAACTGGGCCGCGGGGGCGTTGACCCCCGGAACACCGTCCAGGTAGACGAGGGTAACTACCTACGTCATGATGCACAAATAACACGCACAGGGTAAAGAGCAGCTTACCCCGACGTTTCGGTCCCTCGTTGACCATTTACGTCGTCGTAAGCTCATTTACGTCGTCGTAAGCTCCTCTCTTCCACGTGCGTGTTACTTGTGTATTGTTCCAGTCAGGGTATTGTGGCTCTTGTTCCTCACCTGATGATGCTTCTAGAGGTCGCTGGTCCCAGACCAGCCCTCCTGGAGGTCGCTGGTCCCAGACCAACCCTCCTGGAGGTCGCTGGTCCCAGACCAACCCTCCTGGAGGTCGCTGGTCCCAGACCAGCCCTCCTGGAGGTCGCTGGTCCCAGACCAGCTCTCCTGGAGGTCGCTGGTCCCAGACCAGCCCTCCTGGAGGTCGCTGGTCCCAGACCAGCCCTCCTGGAGGTCGCTGGTCCCAGACCAGCCCTCCTGGAGGTCGCTGGTCCCAGACCAGCCCTCCTGGAGGTCGCTGGTCCCAGACCAGCCCTCCTGGAGGTCGCTGGTCCCAGACCGGCCCTCCTGGAGGTCGCTGGTCCCAGACCAGCCCTCCTGGAGGTCGCTGGTCCCAGACCGGCCCTCCTGGAGGTCGCTGGTCCCAGACCGGCCCTCCTGGAGGTCGCTGGTCCCAGACCGGCCCTCCTGGAGGTCGCTGGTCCCAGACTAGCCCTCCTGGAGGTCGCTGGTCCCAGACCAGCCCTCCTGGAGGTCGCTGGTCCCAGACCAGCCCTCCTGGGAGACTGCGTATTCAAGCCTAGCAACAAGCAGTTCAGTGTAAGCACCACAGCCTGGCTGGTCAGGAGCTGCCTAGAAGAGCAACAGCTTAACCACTTGGCACTCGGGTGGCATGTGACTCACATGTTGAATCCTTCGGTGTGTCCAGGTACCAGTGCCTATAGAAGTTGCCAGTGCCAATATCCTGGTTACTAGAAGGTGACTGAATCAGTGTTTCGTGAACCCTGCAGATTAGCACTTTGCTTTTCATATATATACCTTTGGTGAGTTACGAGTGTTTTTCTACTACCGGAGCCTGGGCATGGGCCAGGTTCGTCTGGTCAACCAGGCTGTTCCTGCTGGTGGCCCGCTGCCCCATGTCCATCACAGCCTGGTTGATCGGGCACCTTGCATCTTGCTCAGTGTATTTTCTTAGAGGTTTTCCTGTATTCTGAATATCTCTCTCTCTCTCTCTCTCTCTCTCTCTCTCTCTCTCTCTCCTTGGAATTAAGAGACATGCGTGATTTACCTTTAAGAAGTAATTCAAAAGTTACTAGAGTGGAAAAAGTTAAAGGTGATCTTGTATCAAGATTTCATGTTTCTTACAATGACTTTATCCCTGATCTTCTCTTATTACTTCCAGGTATTCTAAGATCCAGCTATATTCTTTTCGTGCTAACACAGTTTGAATCTTGCCAGACAGTCTGTCAGCGTGTGATCCAATTGTGTGTTTGAATCTTGATGTGATTAAATGTTACTTGACAGCTTCCTGTCAGCGTGATGCGCCATCTCACTGAGAACACTCTTACTCTGGAGTTCACAAGTTTGTAGGAAATCTTCGTTGCGTACTTGTTTTTGCTGATAGAGTGAGTCACACATCCGCTGAGTGAGGCGAGGCTCCATCAGCACTCTGGCCAGAACCCATAACATGTGCTCCATTATCCCTATTTGGGTAGAATATTTTAAAGTAGAATGGTTACATAAATACTTCACACTTGTGTTTTTTAGGGCGTGCACACCGGGAGGTGCATGTAAATCACACACAACGGGTGGAGGATCGAACCTGTGGCACAGTCGTACAACACCCAGGCCAGTGCGCTAACCACTGGGCCAGCTGGCTCTGGAGAGAATCATCCAAGTATATTGTTTGTAGTGGTGCTAATACTATTTCGTCAGTCATGATGGCGGCTTTGAAAGGACTTGAGCTAGAGTCCGTCACAGCCACGCTGGTGTGGGATTCGTCTCTAAAAACCTGCATGTGTAGTCACAGTGGTGGTCCATGCTAACCTCCCTGTGGTGTATAGAAATATACCTAGCTGGATTACTCGTATTAGTCACCTGGTCCAGTGGTTAACACACTGGGAGTGTTACCTTTCCTGGGGTTCGAGCACCACCTTTTCTGTGATTGCTTTATATATATACAGTGGAACCCCGGTTAACGAACACCCCGGAAATCGTGCAATTATGTAAGTATAATATTGTAAATGCTTGTGGAAGTGTATTTTTGTGGTCTGAAATAGACTAAGCTAAATGACATTTTTTCTTAAGGAAGTAAATTCGTTCGGTAATGGCACTTGAGCAGGCTTCTGCAATGAATTTTTTTCGTAACCGGGGTTCCACTGTATATATATATATATATATATATATATATATATATATATATATATATATATATATATATATATATATATATATATATATATATATATATATATATATATATATATATAATGCTTCGAACATCATACCGTTGTGTGAGGCCCACTAGACGACTTTATTTATATCCTTTTGAAGATTCACTGTGGTTTTTAATGACTGTGGGATGACACCTCTCTTTAAGCTCCTTATTCATAGAATACAGAAGGCCTGAGATAGTGGTTTCGTCAGTATAATATATACCCTGAATGATGCAGTTCTCTGGAAGGCCGGTCCCAGGCTAGACTTCATTGTTGACTACCTTGTCAAGCAGGCTCTTCCTGACCGCTTATCGTTTAATGGTTCCGGAGACATTAGCTCCCACGGCCCGGTCTCGGACCTTGCCTTCTAAACTGAGAGAGATTATAGCAACAAGAGCTGTTAACACCGGGAAGTAGAGGTGGACAGGGGTGGAAGCACTTGCCAACTCGATTGAGAGGGCCATTGCTGACATGCCTAGTATTTTAAACTGATAGATGATAGAGGTATGGGTGTGTGTGGGAAACAGTCAGTTTGCAACACTAGGGCTGAAAACAGTAAGTGTATAAAAGACATTCATCATAAAGTTACAAATAAGGGCAATGGATCAGGACAGCAAACAAAGGGAGACAGCAGGGGAAAACAAGAGACTAGCTCCCTTAAGGTTTACTATACTAATAGCAGGAGTGTAAGAAATAAGATAGATGAGCTAAGATTAATTGCAAGTGCAGGAAACATAGATATTATTGCTATAACAGAGACCTGGCTCAATCTGAAAGATAGAGAGTTGCCTTCTGAATGTCACATACAAGGCTATAAATTATTCCACACTGATAGGGTCAACAGGAAGGGTGGTGGAGTAGCGATGTACGTCAGAGACAATTTAAAGTGTTGTGTTAGACAAGATATAAAATTAGAAGCGTCAGCCACTGAATCTCTTTGGTTACAGCTTCTTGAGGGCCGTGTAAAACTTATTTTGGGTGTGATTTACAGGCCCCCAAATCTTGATAGGGAGTGCAGTAAACTTCTATGGGATGAAATTCGTAAGGCATCTACACATGAAAATGTTGTGCTAATGGGAGATTTCAACTTTAGACAAATTGACTGGAGCAATTTGACAGGAAATTTAGAGTCAAGTGACTTTCTTGATACGATTCAGGATTGTTTTTGAAACAGTTGGTGACAGAACCAACTAGAGGAAATAACCTGCTAGACTTGGTTCTTGCCAGCAGGGAAACGCTAGTTAATAATCTTGAGGTTAATGATGAGCTTGGGGAAAGTGATCACAAATCACTCAGTTTTAATATATCATGGAATTACCCTACTAATGGAAATCAAGTCTCTGTCCCTGACTTCCGCCTGGCTGATTTCATAGGACTGAAAAATTACCTGGGTAGGCTGAACTGGAATGACCTGACAGTGGGTCAGGTAGGTGGTGATTGCCAATATGACGTTTTCCAGAGAATAGTTCTAGCTGCTCAGACAGCTTATGTTCCTAATAGGGAAACCCAGATCAAACAAAAATGATCCTAAATGGATGAACAATAGATTAAAACATCTCATTGGTCAAAGAGAGGCATATATAGGCGAATCAAAAGAGGAGAGGGGCAATTAGGTAATCAATATATTCAGTTAAAGAGAGAAATAAAAAGGGAATAAGAAAAGCAAAAAGAGACTATGAGGTTAAAGTTGCGAGAGAATCGAAGACTAACCCAAAAGGATTTTTTCAGGTATACAGAAGTAAGATTAGGGACAAGATAGGCCCACTTAAAAGTCACTCAGGTCAGCTCACCGACAGTGATAAGGAAATGTGTAGAATGTTTAACACTTACTTCCTCTCAGTTTTTACACAGGAAGATACTAGCGATATTCCAGAAATAATTAATTATGTAGAACAGGATGATAGTAAACTATGCACGATTAGGGTCACAAGTGACATGGTCCTTAGACAAATAGATAAATTGAAACCTAACAAATCCCAGGCCCTGATGAACTGTATGCAAGGGTTCTAAAGGAATGTAAAGAGGAGCTTAGCAACCCGTTGGCTAATCTTTTCAACATATCACTGCAAACTGGCATGGTGCCAAATAAGTGGAAAATGGCAAATGTAATACCTATTTTCAAAGCAGGTGACAGGTCCTTAGCTTCGAACTATAGACCAATAAGCCTAACCTCCATAGTGGGAAAATTTATGGAATCAATAATTGCCGAGGCAATTCGCAGCCATCTTGAAAAGCATAAATTAATCAAAGAATCTCAGCACGGTTTTACAAAAGGGCGTTCCTGCCTTACAAATTTAATAACTTTTTCACTAAGGTGTTTGAGGAGGTAGATCATGGTAATGAATATGATATTGTGTATATGGACTTCAGTAAGGCTTTTGATAGAGTCCCACATCAGAGACTATTGAGGAAAATTAAGGCACACGGAATAGGAGGAGAAATTTTTCCTGGGTAGAGGCATGGTTGACAAATAGGCAGCAGAGAGTTTGCATAAATGGGGAGAAATCAGAGTGGGGAAGTGTCACAAGCGGTGTTCCACAGGGGTCAGTATTGGGCCCCTTGTTGTTCACAATCTACATAAACGACATAGATGAGGGAATAAATAGCGACATAAGCAAGTTTGCCGATGACACCAAAATAGGCCGTCCAATTCATTCAAATGAGGACATTAGAGCACTCCAGGAAGATTTGAATAGACTGATGCAGTGGTCGGAGAAGTGGCAGATGCAGTTTAATATAGATAAATGCAAAGTTCTAAATATTGGACAGGACAATAACCATGCCACATATAAACTAAATAATATAGATCTTAATACTACTGATTGCGAAAAGGATTTAGGAGTTCTGGTTAGCAGTAATCTAAAACCAAGACAGCAGTGCATAAGTGTTCGCAATAAAGCGAACAGAATCCTTGGCTTCATATCAAGAAGCATAAATAATAGGAGTCCTCAGGTTGTTCTTCAACTCTATATATCCTTGGTGAGGCCTCATCTAGATTATGCTGCACAGTTTTGGTCACCGTATTACAGAATGGATATAAATGCTCTGGAAAACGTACAAAGGAGGATGACTAAGTTGATTCCATGTATCAGAAATCTTCCCTATGAGGATAGACTGAGGGCCCTGAATCTGCACTCTCTAGAAAGGCGTAGAATTAGGGGGGATATGATTGAGGTGTATAAATGGAAAACAGGAATAAATAAAGGTGATGTAAATAGCGTGCTAAAAATATCTAGTATTGACAGGACTCGCAGCAATGGCTTTAAGTTGGATAAATTCAGATTCAGGAAGGATATAGGAAAGCATTGGTTTGGTAATAGAATTGTCGATGAGTGGAACAAACTCCCGAGTACAGTTATAGAGGCTAAAACGTTGTGTAGTTTTAAAAATAGGCTGGATAAATATATGAGTGGGTGCGGGTGGGTGTGAGTTGGACCTGACTAGTTTGTGCTACTAGGTCAGATGCCGTGCTCCTTCCTTAAGTGAATGTAACCTGACCTGGATGGGTCGGGGCATTGGCTTAAGTCGGTGGGAGATTTGGACCTGCCTCGCATGGGCCAGTAGGCCTGCTGCAGTGTTCCTTCTTTCTTATGTTCTTATGTTCTTATGTATAGGGGTTTGTGAAAGCTGCGTGGCGTCTTATACGTTCGTGAGGCTGCCAGGGTGCAAGGCGTTTAGTAAGCTTCCGTTGTATACTGATACGGTAGGACGGTAGTGCCTTCCCTGGATGGTTGCTAGTGTCTTTCCTGGATGGTTGCTAGTGTCTTCCCTGGATGGTTGGTAGTATCTTCCCTGGATGATTGGTGGTGCCTTCCCTGGATGGTTGGTTGTGCCTTCCATGGATGGTTGATAGTGCCTTCCCTGGATGGTTGGTAGTGCCTTCCCTGGATGGTTGCTCTGTGTAGTGGAAGAGACGTGATTCGCCGCTCTACAGTGACAATTGGTAACCAGAATTGGTTGGTGAGAGTAGAGACAACTTTGCGTGATGGATTGAGTGAGAATCACTTTGGGTTGATGGGATGACGGTGATTGTACATCATGATAACCAGTGGTTGATTGCACCACCGCACTGCTAGCCACTCTGGTCTGGAAAGTGTACAGAGAACCTTCGCTTGCTGAATGAATTTAATCAGAAGCCTCAATTATTGGAAACGCCTGCAGTCCCTCAGACTACTCTCTGGAACACACGAGTGTCATTCCAGGTGTCTCACGCAACACACGAGTGTCATTCCAGGTGTCACGCAACACACGAGTGTCATTCCAGGTGTCTCACGCAACACGAGTATCATTCCAGGTGTCACGCAACACACGAGTGTCATTCCAGGTGTCTCACGCAACACGAGTGTCATTCCAGGTGTCTCTGTTGATCGTGAACTTTCTACTGCTCGTCCACGTGTTGCGACTGTTGTTGCTGCTTACTATCCTTGTTGCAGTTGCTGCTACTCCAGTTTTAGCTGTTGCTTCCAGTTGCCCCTACTGTTTCTCTCCCTGTTGCAGTTGCCGTTGTTTCTCTGTGTCTGTTCCTGATGTTTTTTTCCAGGTGCTAGTGTTATTTTTGCTGTTTTCCCAGTTGCTAGTGTTATTCCTCCTGCTCCTGTACTGTTGCTGCTCTTGTTTCTCCCTCTACGCTACTGCCATTCCTGTTGCTGCTGTTTTGCTGCTATTTCTCCTATTTCTGTTGCTGTTTTTCCCTGTTTCTGCTGCACATTCTCCCTCTGTTTTTGCTGTTGTCCTGTTGCTGTCCCTTTTTTTGGTAAATTAGACACATATGCAACACTTGGGTATCTTTATTGAGGAAACGTTTCGCCACACAGTGGCTTCATCAGTCCATACAAAGGAGAATGGTGCGTTTTTATAGGTTTACGTAGAGAGAGACTCTCCAAACCCATCAAAGGTATACGTTGCCTATTATAACGTAGCCTAGAATTTTTTTTTTTACTGGAACCGTTTAAAAAAATGTTAATGACCGGACTGATTACCTCAAACTCCTCCTGTTCTTCACGATTCTCCTTTGTATGGACTGATGAAGCCACTGTGTGGCGAAACGTTTCCTCAATAAAGATACCCAAGTGTTGCATATGTGTCTAATTTACCAACTCGTCGGTTCTTTGAACCAGTCATCTACTCGCTTTTCTTGCTGTGACTGCTGTTGTGGTCAGTGCATTACACTTTGTATGATATGCACAAAAACACCCATTTCCCTGTGTTTTTAACACAAGGAAATGGGTGTTTGGGAAGGTTAGCTTACCTCTAGGTCTGGAGTGGGGAAGGAGTCACTGCCCCTGAGGCCCGGTCCTAGACCAGAGCTTCCAGATGACGGCCTCATCAACTAGGCTGTTGGTGCTAGCTGCATGCAGTCCGTCGCATACACTACAGCCAGGCTGATCAAGAACTGGGCTGATGAGCCATGGGTCTACCTTGTTGGTAATCCTTCCCTTATTGTATGAAGTTGAGGATGTTAAGTCGTGGTCCATTTACACTTACCGAGTTATCACCGGGTATAACTTCCCAGTTGTTCAAAGACCCATCAAACCTGTGCCCAAATATCCTGCTGCTTGAAGACTTCAATTTGAGACATCTTAAATGGAAGATTGTAGTAAAGAATGTAATTGCAGAGAGAGTCCTTGGAGCTAGCTTGGAGGAGCAGTTCCACACAACAGAATTACTAAATCTCTGCAATAAATTTTCCCTAAGCCAGTAGATCGCTAAATCGACCAGACTGGGGACACACCCTAAACCTTATATTTACCAACAACGAGGACCTCACACTCGGAAGATCTCACACTCAAGGATCACAGCCTGGATAACTAGAGCGTTCAGGAAGAGATGCTCAGCCAGTATTCATGGAATACTGCTATATACTGACGGCCCCTTCAAGAGTTAGGCGAGATTGCTGAACTGGAAAACGTATAGACAACTTTCACTGCTCGTATACACTCCAGTCAAGCACATGAACTACTGGGAACGCTTAACGTCCCTTTGGGGGTATTCCTTGGACCGTAGGCGTTCGGAAATGTACTTATTAATTTATACCTGGGAAATTCTGGATGTTCTCACCCCGTATAACAACAAGAGACTTGGAAGATAGTGCAAACTACCCCCAATAAAAAGCAAGGGCGTGACGATTACACTAAGAGAAAACTCGATGAGTGTCGGAAGTCCTCGACTGTTTAACACCCTCCCTTCGTATATAAGGGTAATTAGCAATAAACCTCTGGCGGTCTTCAAGAAGGAACTGGATAAGTGCCTGAAGTCGGTGCCTGACCAGCCCGGCTGTGGTTCGTATATTGGACTGCGTGCGGCCGGCAGTAATAACCTGGTTGATCTGACCTTCATTCTCCAGGAGACCTGGTCTGTGACCGGACCGCGGGATCATTGACCCGCGGAAGTGTTCTTCAGGTATCTCTTAGTATACTTATTTTACCCCTGTTTTTCACTGGGCATATTTTAAACCGTCTACTGGGTATACTCCAGGTATTCTAACAAGCCACTTGCTTTTATTGTGAGTAATTTCGTCGTTTATATTTGGAATCAGTCGCTCAAGAATTGTGCAGATGTAAATTATGATGCATTATTCTCGTCTAGTTACGTTGCAAGGAGTATAGAGGCTTGACTGAGTTTATATGGGCAGTGAAGGTTCGCTGTACATTATCCAGCTCTGTAATTTCGCCTGCCTTAAAAGGGGCTGTGAGTGTACAGCAATATTCCGCTCTACCTTTGATATACCTTTGAAGAGTTTCGAGAGTATTTACTCTCTGAGCCCGGCCATGGGCCAGGCTCGTCTGGTTCTTGCCTGGTCAACCAGGCAGAGAACAAGGGACTTAATATCATCATTGGCTTGGCATCTCTTTGTTTTGAAGGTTCTAGTTATTCGGTCTATCACTCTCCTTGCATTTGTGGTAGCACCACTGTTGTGATCCTCGAACACAAGATCTGACATTGTCACTTCTAGGTTCCTCACATTAATTTTATGATCTGTTGAGTGTTTTGTGTTGTGTGTGCTATATTAAGTCCGGCTGGCTACCACCATGATCCCAGACCGCACCTGGATCATTAGCGGGTAGGCTGTAATATGTTGTCGGGGTTCGGAGTAAAAAGTGAGGTAGCAATAACACCAGTAAGTGAGACTCTCATACTTATATTGGAGGACAAAGGCTGAGTCGGACCTTTATAAAGCGTCTGCCTCTGGTCGGAATCTAACTGACTGTGCCTACGGCCTGGCTGGGCGCGGTTCACATGGTAGGCACTAAGAACATAAGAAAGGAGCACCGGAGAAGGCCCACTGGCCCTTGCTAGGCAAATCGAAGTCACGTAACCTACTGGCCGAAGCCAGTCAGGTCCAAGTCACATCCACTTAAGAAGGATGGAGCCCCACATCAGATCCACTAGCTCAGGCCAGTCAGGTCCGACTTACACCCACCCACACCCACTCATGTATTTGTCTAACATATTTTTAAGACTACACAAGGTTTTAGCTTCAGTGACGGTACTCGGGAGTTCGTTCCACAACTCTATTACCAAACCAGTTCTTTCACGATGACACTAGCGTGAAGGACAGAGGGATGGTACAAGGCATTGGCACATATAGAACACAAATATTGTACCACTGATAGATGCACACTTCTGTCCCCCATGCCTCCGTCGCCCACGCCTACTGCCACCCTCATGATATGTGCCTCACGCCCACATGCGTCCCTTCCCCAGGCAGGTGTCTTTCCCATACACACATTGACCTTCACCCTATATGCCAGCCACTGTGGGCGAGCGTGGTGTGGGCGTAGTTGGGCCTCAAAGAAAAGGTTGAAGCCTGGGTGGATAGTATGTGGTTGGAGTGTGGGTGGAGGCAGATGAGCAGGGAAAGGTGTGGGTGGAAAGATTGGGTGGTGTATGGGTTGAGGAAGATTGGAAGATGGTGACACTATTCAAATCGCTAGTGCTCCCTCACTTAGAATACTGCTCAGTGCTGACGGCCCCGTTCAGGGCAGGAGAAATAGCAGAGCTGGAACAAATCCAGAGATCGTTTACGGCTCACATTGAGCCATTGAAACATCTAAATTATTGGGAACGCCTTCAAGTCTTGAACATGTACTCATTGGAGCGGAGGAGAGAGAGATACATGATAATATATACATGGAAAGTACTTGAGGGCCTGGTCCCAAATCTGCACACTGCCATAACAACATACTGGAGTGAGAGATATGGGAGAAAGTGTAAAATAAACCCAGTGAGGAGCAGGGGTGCGGTGGGGACAATACGGGAGCACTGTATTAACATCCGGGGTCCCAGACTATTCAACATCTTACCAGAAGATATCCGAAACACGGCTGGAACCAGTGTAGAAGCCTTCAAGAGGAAACTGGACAAATATCTTCACCAGGTGCCAGATCAACCAGGCTGTGATGGATATGTGGGGCAGCGGGCCTCCAGCAGCAACAGCCTGGTTGACCAGGCAAGCACCAGACGAGCCTGGCCCATGGCCGGGCTCAGAGAGTAGATACTCTCGAAACTCTTCAAAGGTATATCAAAGGTGGGAGGATATGGGTGTGGTGGTGGGCAGTAGATGGCAGCCATCTAGCTGCCTTCCCTCACCCAGGTGTTGTCCGGGGTGCTGACTACTCTGTACTCGACTAAAGAAGACTATTGTGTAGGTGAAACTTTTCGGAATGACGGTGTCTAACTGTTGCACATGTCTTACCAACCCGTCGGTATTGTATACCGTTTTAATATTCACTCTCCCAGTCTCTCCCTCACACTTCCCTCCCATTTTCTTCCCCAGACCCTCTACCCGCGACACTTCCCTCAGATTCCCTTCCCCGAACCCTCTACCCGCAACACTTCCCTCAGATTCCCTTCCCCGAACCCTCTACCCGCGACACTTCCCTCAAATTCCCTTCCCCGAACCCTCTACCCGCGACACTTCCCTCAGATTCCCTTCTCCAGACCCTCTACCCGCAACACTTCCCTCAGATTCCCTTCCCCGAACCCTCTACCCGCGACACTTCCCTCAGATTCGTTGCCCTTCGTCTTCCTAACCAGAACTCACTGTGGCAGCCTCTGGTTTTACTGTCATCGCCAATATTCTTGGTTTTATTTTGTTATTTAAGTTAAATATCCATCTGCGCTCTTTTCCCCTTGGCACGCATGGTGTCAGCTATGACACTGTGGTCATGTTTGACAAAAACCTTTGCAGTGTAAACTACATCTAGTCTCAGGTCAGGCTGTTAGGGTGTATATCGGTAATCCCTGGGTGACAGGTATGTCACAGCTATGCCACACAGGTACGTCGTACCAGGTAAATCACACAGGTATGTCCCGGGTTGTCACTGAGCTGGTAGTTGGGTGACTAACACCCACCTCGGCAGTTTTCCCACTACGACGTAAATAACAACACCACTACTTGAGTTTGTTTAATGAGTTCCAGGAGTGACTTGCAACAGTTTGGTGGATCACAAGAAATTTATTTATGAATAAGCAAAATTTATATATTTTGTTATCTCATAATGTCTAACTTTTTATTTATGCCGCCTCATACGTTTCTTGGTCACACTAAACTTTGACTTCTCTGTTAAATCTTTCAAACTTGTCTCTATATTCTTGAACAAGTTGCCACTACTCTATATTCTTGAACAAGTTGCCACTACTCTATATTCTTGAACAAGTTGCCACTACTCTATATTCTTGAACAAGTTGCCACTACTCTATATTCTTGAACAAGTTGCCACTACTCTATATTCTTGAACAAGTTGCCACTACTCTATATTCTTGAACAAGTTGCCACTACTCTATATTCTTGAACAAGTTGCCACTACCTTATTTCTTATGAGTAGACAAAATTGGATACATCAGCAGTGTGTTGCTACACTATTCTATATGATAATTCCACAGTGGGAACAAAATCTGTTTCCCTACCTGGAGTCTACCTGGAGGGCATTCCGGGGATCAACGTCCCCGCGGCCCGGTCTATGACCAGGCCTCCTGTTGGATCAGGCCCTGATCAACCAGCCTGTTACTGCTGGCCGCACGTAGTCCAACGTACGAACCACAGCCCGGCTGATCTGGCACTGACTTTAGGTATCTGTCCAGCTCCCTCTTGAAGACAGCCAGGGGTCTACTGGTAATGCCCCTTATGGCTGGTGGGAGGCTGTTGAACAGTCTTGGGCCCCGGACACTTATTGTGTTTTCTCTTAGTGTACCAGTGGCGCCCATAATTTTCACTGGGGGTACGTTGCATCGCCTGCCAAGTCTTTTGCTTTCGTAGGGAGTGATTTCTGTGTGCAGATGAGGGACCAGTCCCTCCAGAATCTTCCAGGTGTAGATCATGATCAACCAGGCTGTGATGGATATGTGGGACAGCGGGCCTCCAGCAGCAACAGCCTGGTTGACCAGGCAAGCACCAGACGAGCCTGGCCCATGGCCGGGCTCAGAGAGTAGATACTCTCGAAACTCTTCAAAGGTATATCAAAGGTATCTCTCTCGCCTGCGCTCCAGTGAGTACAAGTCAAGTACTTCCAGGCGTTCCCAGTAGTTAAGGTGTTTGATGGAACTTATACGTGCAGTAAAGGTTCTCTGTACATTCTCTAGATCAGCAGTTTCACCTGCCTTGAATGGGGATGTTAATGTACAGCAGTATTCCAGCCTAGAGAGAACAAGTGATTTAAAAAAGGATCATCATTGGCTTGGCATCTCTTGTCTTGAATGTTCTCATTATCCATCCTATCAGTTTCCTCGCAGATGTGATAGTGGCATTGTTGTGGCCCTTGAAGGTGAGGTGTTCGGACATTAGTGTGGTACACAGCACGCAGGACGGTGATCGTGTAAGGTGTTGAAATGTATTAGCTTGAGCTGGGAGACTTCAGTGAGGCGGTGAGGATATCGTCAAGTATTCCAGTAAAGGTTGATCTGGCACGCTCCAGCAGAACTGGAGTTACTATCACGTGGTAATTGCCATCTCTCAGGATAGCCTATCCCATACACAGGATAAATTGAATTTTTGTGAAGATATCCCCATCGGTTACAACAGATATTATACTTAGGAGTCACTACGGACTCTTCAGTCCATCTTAGCCCATTAACTAGTCACACAAAAGCGAGAAGGGAAGGGAGTCAGTATATTTACGAGAGGGGGACGGGGATGTTAATGAGCCTTGGCATTTTTAAGGTGGACAAGGAAGCTACCCTCAGGCACCTCAGAGTTGATAAAGTAATAACACAGTTCCAAGTATCCCATTAATAAAAATGGTTATAATTACAACTTTAATTTTTAAAGGGGTGGAAGGGTAAGCCAGTTGAAGGACTCGGACAGGTGATCAAAAGCTCCAGCTGTGGGTCATCTTATGACTAAGACCCGCGTCAGGAAACACTTGTGTTTCTTGACAAACCTTACCTCTGCAACACAGTTGTCCTCAAAGATTTATGTTAAGTTCTACCATGAATTAAGGAAAGATCCTGGACTTCACCTTACCAAACACACAAAGCAAATGCGATAGTAATTATGGACAAGGTAGATTATAGGGGGAAAATGAACATGTTATTAGAAGCCGGGGGGGGGAACTTAGGTGCCCCTAAAGTCACTAATACCTGGACACTCCACCATAGTGGCGGTAGCCTAACGTGATTCTGGCAAGGTGTAAGAATAAGGGTGGGAGGCGAGCAGTAACAGTTAGGGCGATCAAAATGTGTGATGGGTGAGGGAGATGTATTAGCAACAGTTAGGTGGATCATAAGGTGTTGGGGAGTAGTGTTGGAGGTGGTGGTGTTGGTGGGTGTGCGCGAGCAGCCCAGCCGGAACACGACGTTGATAACTCCCCACCAGCACGGCTTCCGGCCCTCCCTCTTGCCTCTCTCCTCTCCCACCATGCCCACCTATCCCACATCCTCTTCTGATACCCACTTATCCCACATCTTACCCTCCTATCTCCCACCTCCCCACTTATCCCACATCTTGCTCTCCTATCTCCCACCTCCCCACCTACTCTACCATCCCTCACCTATTCTACTTCCAGCTTCCACCTACATGGAAAAACAAACCAGTTCACACCGAGGTTGTCTGCTGACAATCACCACCTACTATCTGAATTAAGGACGGTCATTTATTATTTATTTGTATGAGGATAGAAAAGCAGAAGGATCTCTCCCCACCCTCCATCCCCTCCAGCCACTGCCAGCATAAAAACAGGAAGAAAAACATTCCATGCTATAGATATGCGTCATTTGAATTGTGATGTCTGCTCATGGCCAGAGAGCCTGGCCCAGGGCCGACCTCCACCAGTACAAAAACTCTCGAAAGTAAAAAAAAGCTTATAAAAGGTACAGGTATATCAAAGGATCACTGTCTGGCTCAAGGCAGGGCTCTGTACATCGAAAAACTCTAGGGACTCGTCAAAGGTATATATGGTGGGGAATATGTGTGGGTGTACTCGTCTATTTGTGATTACAGGGGTCGATTCACAGCTCCCGACCCCGCCTCTTCGCTGATCATTACTAGGTCCACACTCTCCGTTTCAAGAGCTTTATCGTACTTCTTCTTAAAGCTGTGTATGGATCCTGTCTCCACTATATCACTCTCCGGTTTGTTCCACTTTCTGACATGTGTTGTCCAAGGCTGTGTGTGTGTGTGTGTGTGTGTGTATTGGGATGAATTTTGAGATTATCTCTGTTTATCACTGTTGTGTCCGAAGCTCCTGGGTTGTGACTTGAAAAATATCTGGTACTTCATGCCTGTGACTGGTTTCGAGGGTGGTTCTACCTCTACAGACGGGCCCGGGGCTAGACTGAATACCTGGTTAACCAGGCTGTTGCTGCTAGTGGCCCTTCTCTCCTATGTTCCTCAGCCTGTATATATCACCCCTGTACAACCATTGAGATTGTAATCCCTGTTTTAGGGATTACAATATTTTTTGTCTGGCGGTGAAAAGGTTACTTGCAACCTTATTAAGGGCTCTATTGTAGTAGATAGGCTTCAAACCCCATTAACCAACTAACCATTAATCACAACTATTTCAGCTCCTGGCACTCCCTTAACCATGTTGGACACTGGTGTGGCCAGGACCTGTGAGTGTGGCCAGATCCTACAGGTGTGGTCAGGGCCTGCAGGAGTGACCTCGACCTGCAGGAGTAACCGCGACCTGCAGGTGTGGCCAGAACCTGTGAGTGTGGCCAGATCCTACAGGTGTGGTCAGGGCCTGCAGGAGTGACCTCGAGCTGCAGGAGTGACATCGACCTACAGGTGTGGCCAGAACCTGTGAGTGTGGTCAGGACCTGTGAGTGTGGCCAGATCCTACAGGTGTGGCTAGGACCTACGGGTGTGGCCAGGACCTGCAAGAATGACCGTCTACACACACTCGCCCTTGGCTATAAGCATATTGAATGGCCAGAATTATTCCCATTTAACCATACCCATACCCACATGACAATCACAATCATTGACCCCATACACACGTCACCATTAGACCAATTCATTTCCATAACCACATCACCATTACAACCATTGACCTCATACCTACGCCACCACTGGACCCAGTCATTATGATGACTCTTGATTAATGTGCAAGAGTTGGGCAGCTTTGTTGAAACGTTTCGCCCACACAGTAGACTTCTTCAGTCAGATACAACGGGAGAAGAAGTAATGAAATAAAGATGATGTACTTGAGGTGGTGAGTCCCTCAGCCTGGAGAAGAGTTCAGTTCCATGGTCTGGGACGGTATGAGGCTGAAGCATGAGAACGGGGTCTTAAATACTGCCCAGGTGAGGTGGAAGACGCTGCAGGGGCCGGGGTTCACTAGTAGAGTAACACTATTCCTCCAAGGTTGATGGACTGATTACATCAGTGTCATTTCACTACTACACCTGCTGCCTCTGTATTTGACTGAAGAAGCCTACTGTGTGGGCGAAACGTCTCAACAGTAAAAATACCCAACTGTTGCACGGAGTGTCTTAATCATCAACTTGTTGATGATTACGAGCCTGGCCCATGGCCGGGCTCCAAGAGTAGTGAAACTCTCGAAACTCTTCGAAGGTATATCAAAGGTAAAGGTATTATATCATCTTCAACATGGCATGGTAACTACAGCCCACCTGCCCTGGCACACACTATCTCGCAATGATTGTTTTTTCTACAGCTGCTCAGCCACAGCTTTGCCGCATTTGTTGAGGTCTTTAGTAGTGGTGGTGGTTATAATATAACCCGGCTAGTGAGGTCTTTAGTAGTGGTGGTGGTTATAATATAACCCGGCTAGTGTAACTTGTGGAGGCGGCCCGCGTATCATCTGGCTATTACTCAGTGCTAAGAAAGTGTCAGGGAGGAGGAGGAGGGTTTAAGAGGTGTTGATGCTTGGAGAGAGACTTCTGAACGACCTATTTGTGGGTACAACTGAGAAGAGTGTCTTGTCGTGGCACTCAGCACATGGAGGATCAAGCCTCCACCACCACGTCTTGCTTTGAATGACCCACAAAGGTTTAGCGGTTAGCAGGAATCATTGTCATTACCTTATAATATACACATGAAAGATGTTTGTGGGTCTAGTCCCAAGTCTACACAACACCATAACAATGTGTACATAAATGGTAGACAATACCGACAAGATGAAGAATTAGACACGTGTGCAACATCTGGGTGTCTTTATTTGTAGACGTTTCGCCCTCCAGTGGCTTTATCAATACAAGGACACAGTGTGAAGAATTATATACAAAAGATGAGGTAATGAGTCCCTCAGCCTTGGAGTTGGTGACCAGCACCGTAGTCTTGAAGGAACTAATCGAACTAGTTTTTTCCTGTCCTATACATGTTTGTCGACAGGTATAGGACGTGTAGTCGACAGGTATAGGACGTGTAGTCGACAGGTATAGGACGTGTAGTCGACAGGTATAGGACGTGTAGTCGACAGGTATAGGACGTGTAGTCGACAGGTATAGGACGTGTAGTCGACAGGTATAGGACGTGTAGTCGACAGGTATAGGACGTGTAGTCGACAGGTATAGGACGTGTAGTCGACAGGTATAGGACGTGTAGTCGACAGGTATAGGACGTGTAGTCGACATGAAAGGTGTTCGGAGGTCAACGCCCCATGAGAAGCTGCGGACACCATAAGATTATCAGTACCCATGGTCCAAGACTCTTGAACATTAGATATCAGAAATATTGCCAGAACACCTGTAGACGTTTTCAAGAGGAAACTGGATGTGTGAGCCAGCGGGCCGCCAGCAGCAACAGCCTGATAGACGAGGCAAGCAGTAGTCAACCCTGGACCAGGACCGGGTTGAGAAAAATTCTGTAAGCCCATGAAAGGTATACCTCTGACAGGTGCCATTTCAACCAGCCTGTGGTGGATATGTGGGCCAGCGGGCCGCCGCCACCAGCAACAGCCTGGTTGACAAGGCAGTCGCCAGAAAAGACTGTACTGCAAGGCTAGAAGAATTGTCGAAACCGGTGACAGGTATATCACAGGAGAGACGTAGAATGAGGGGAGATATCATCGAGGTGTACAAGTGGATGATGGGCATAAACAAAGGAGATATTAATAAAATACTGAGGATATCGAACCAAGTAAGAACCAGAAATAACGGATTTAAATTGGATAAATTTAGATTTAGAAAGGACATAGGCAAGTACTGGTTTTCGAACAGAGTTGTAGATGCGTGGAACAATCTTCCGATTAGGGTGATAGAGGCTAGGACCTTGGGTGGCTTTAAAAAGAGATTGGACAAATATATGAGTGGGAAGGGCTGGGTTTGATTAGTGTCGAGAGTACAGGAGTAAATTCTTAGGTAGTGGTGGTTTTGATAAGGACCTGCCTTGTATGGGCCAGTAGGCCTTCTGCAGTGTTCCTCCATTCTTATGTTCTTATGTTCTTAAAGGGGGATACCTATGAACGTTTTTTTTACTGTTTTCTTCTACTCTTAACAATCCGGATTTAAAGCCAGGAGTAATGAGGCTGTACCTTTGATTGGTTTTGAGAGTTCTGCGACTCCCGCAGCCTCGCCCTGGGTCAGACTCGTCTGGAAGAGGAGTAAAGAGAAGGAAGGAGGAAAAAGGAACAATGAAGAGGGGAGAAAGAGCAGGAAGGAGTAATAATGAGAGGAGGAAGAGGAAATAAGGTCCGCCAAGTTGATGCACCTGAGGGAATGCGAGCAATGTTGTCTCCCGGATTGTGTAGTTTTGGGAATTGTTTTTGCACTGGCCTAATTGTGTTTACAGGGGGTTGAACCGTAGTGCCTGGTCCTGAAACCTTTTTTTTTTAAAGTTCGTCCAGTCCTTGAGTAAACCTCGCAGTGATGTATCATACTGTTAATGTGTAAAGCTACACTAAGTGTGTCTTTACTGTGGAAACGTTTCGCCTGCGCTGCAGGCTTCATCAGTTGATGGAATACAGGGATGAATTACAACCCTGGAGACTGTAGATGATGAGAGGAAACAATTCTAGTAATGTTGGTAGAACTACAGACAATATGATTAAATGGACATGATGTGCAACTAGTGTGACATTGTGGCAACGTTTCGCTCTCCAGGAGGTTGACAAAGCTCCTAAAAAACGAAACGCTGCCACAGTAATATGTCACATTTGTTACATGTATTCTTTTACCTTCAAACTTCAGGCAGTCTGTCCCACACCCTCAGTGGGACACTGTCAACAACAATATCTGAGAATCAACTGTAGTACTGTCAGTAACAATATCTGAGAAGCAACAGCAACACTGTCAGTAACAATATCTGAGAAGCAACAGCAACACTGTCAGTAACAATATCTGAGAAGCAACAGCAACACTGTCAGTAACAATATCTGAGAAGCAACAGCAACGCTGTCAGTAACAATATCTGAGAAGCAACAGTAACACTGTCAGTAACAATATCTGAGAAGCAACAGCAACACTGTCAGTAACATTATCTGAGAAGCAACAGCAACACTGTCAGTAACAATATCTGAGAAGCAACAGCAACACTGTCAGTAACAATATCTGAGAAGCAACAGCAACACTGTCAGTAACAATATCTGAGAAGCAACAGCAACACTGTCAGTAACAATATCTGAGAAGCAACAGCAACACTGTCAGTAACAATATCTGAGAAGCAACAGCAACACTGTCAGCAACATTATCTGAGAAGCAACAGCAACACTGCCTCCTGTATTCGACTGATGAACCCAGCAGTGCAGGTGAAATGGTTCGCCTGTGCATGTCTTACACGCACAGGCGAACCTGGTTGCTTGCCTGGTTGACCAGGCAAGCACCAGACGAGCCTGGCCCATGGCCGGGCTCCGAGAGTAGTGGAACTCTTGAAATTCTTCAAATGTATATCAAAGGTATCACTATTTACTCAGGTTCTTCACCGTAAGATGTTGCCACATTGTTTCCCCTGGGCCACTAACATCGTTACCCCTGGGCAACTAACATGGTTCCCCCTGGGCCACTAACATCGTTCCCCCTTTGTCACTAACATGGTTCTCCCTGGGTCACTAACATGGTTCTCCCTAGGCCACTAACATGGTTCTCCCTGGGCCACTAACATGGTTCCCCCTGGGCCACTAACAGTCTAAATTACTGGAAACTCCTCAAAGCACTTGGAATATGCTCTTTGGTTGTCGAGACCATCACCAGGCTTGCCTGGTGATGGTCTCGACAACCAGGTTGTTGCTGCTGGCGACCCGCTGGCCCATATATCCATCACAACCTAGTTGACCTGGCGCCTGGCGGATATACTTGTCCAGACCAGGACTCTCGAGAGCAAGTATATCTAGACACAAGTACACGTAAGTGCAATTATCATACATAGTGTAAAGTACCCAGGTACTATAAGAGGTACACAGTGTTAGCTAGACAGGAAATCACTCCTCTCTTTCTGTAGCTTCTTTCATTTATGTGACGGAGGATCAACGCCCTTACCCCTTGCACTGAATTACTCACACGGGTTTAGAGTTTATTGGAGTAAACAAGAATAGCCCTCGAAATCAACCACAGGTTTGTCACGGGTGATGAAGTGGTAGTGGTGCACCATAGTGGTGGTAGTGGTGCACCATAGTGGTGGTAGTGGTGCACTATAGTGGTGGTAGTGGTGCACCATAGTGGGGTGCATTATAGTAGTGGTGCACCATAGTGGGGTGCATTATAGTAGTGGTAGTGGTGCATCATAGTGGTGGTAGTGGTGCACTATAGTGGTGGTAGTGGTGCACCATAGTGGTGGTAGTGGTGCACTATAGTGGTGGTAGTGGTGCACCATAGTGGGGTGCATTATAGTAGTGGTGCACCATAGTGGGGTGCATTATAGTAGTGGTGCACCATAGTGGGGTGCATTATAGTAGTGGTAGTGGTGCATCATAGTGTTTTTGTATTACGGTGGTGGTAGTGTTGGTTGTATCACAGTAGTGGTGGTGGGATAGTAGGGTTGTATCACAATAGTGGTGGTGGTGGTGGGATAGTGGGGTTGTATCACAATAGTGGTGGTGGGATAGTGGGGTTGTATCACAATAGTGGTGGTGGGATAGTGGGGTTGTATCACAATAGTGGTGGTGGGATAGTGGGGTTGTATCACAATAGTGGTGGTGGGATAGTGGGGTTGTATCACAATAGTGGTGGTAGGATAGTGGGGTTGTATCACAATAGTGGTGGTGGTGGGATAGTGGGGTTGTATCACAATAGTGGTGGTAGGATAGTGGGGTTGTATCACAATAGTGGTGGTAGGATAGTGGGGTTGTATCACAATAGTGGTGGTAGGATAGTGGGGTTGTATCACAATAGTGGTGGTAGGATAGTGGGGTTGTATCACAATAGTGGTGGGGGGATAGTGGGGTTGTATCACAATAGTGGTGGGGGATAGTGGGGTTGTATCACAATAGTGGTGGGGGATAGTGGGGTTGTGTGGTAGTTACGGCAGTGTGTGTCAACAATCAATAAATCTTGACAGCTTGACCGTGTGAACTGGTCCTTCACCCCTCAGAAACCCCTCCCTCGCTTCCCCCTCTGGAACCCCTCCCTCAATTCCCCTCCTTTTCCCCCTCTCCAACCCCCTTCGTCATCTGCACTCTCCCTGGTTTCCCCTCCCTCTCCCTCCCCTCGTCTCCCATCTCCCACCCCCTCCAGACCATGATTCATCCTGAGGGGAGTATATTCGATGGGAGTACCATTAATAAAGTGTTTGTGTGGGGGGGGTTAGGCTTCAAATCAATAGGCTGTTTGACAAGCCACCGGAGTTACTCAGTCACTTCCCAGTCAGTTACTCTCTCAGCCAGTCACTTTCCCAGTCAATCACTTTCCCAGCCAGTCACTTTCCCAGTCAACCACTTTCCCAGTCAACCACTTTCCCAGCCAGTTAATCACTCTCCCAGCCATTCACTTTCCCAGTCAATCACTCTCCCAGCCAGTCACTTTCCCATTCAATCACTCTCCCAGCCCGTCACTTTCCCAGTCAATCACTCCCAGCCTGTCACTTTCCCAGTCAATCACACTCCCAGCCTGTCACTTTCCCAGTCAATCACACTCCCAGCCTGTCGCTTTCCGCTTTCCCAGTCAATCACACTCCCAGCCTGTCACTTTCCCAGTCAATCACACTCCCAGCCTGTCACTTTCCCAGTCAATCACGCCCAGCCTGTCACTTTCCCAGTCAATCACACTCCCAGCCTGTCACTTCCCCAGTCAATCACACTCCCAGCCTGTCACTTTCCCAGTCAATCACACTCCCAGCCTGTCGCTTTCCCAGTCAATCACACTCCCAGCCTGTCACTTTCCCAGTCAATCACACTCCCAGCCTGTCGCTTTCCCAGTCAATCACACTCACAGCCTGTCACTTTCCCAGTCAATCACACTCCCAGCCTGTCACTTTCCCAGTCAATCACACTCCCAGCCAGTCACTTTCCCAGTCAGTCTCTCAGGCAGTTGTTCCTTTTCTGTCACTCTCCCTGTAGATAATGTCACTTTCAGTTGAATACTGTCGTATTGATGATTGATCACTGTCCAAGAAAGTAGTTGTATGTGTACGGAGGTTGGAGTGTACCAGTGCCACGGTTCGATTCACTGTCACCTTCCAATTGCTGGTGAAGGCTTTGCGATTTAACATAATTGACCTATTCTCCCCTTCCTTGGAACAAATGAATGTTCTCCCATTCTCCTGTGATCCCTACGGGTCTAGTGATCAGAAACTGACTTGGGAAATCCATCCCGTTTCCTGCTGAAAGCAGCTCAGTGTCTGTTGGTAATTACCCTTATGTATGTATGAAGGGTGTTGAAAAGTCTTGGTCCCCTTACATTTATTGAGTTGTCTCTTAGTGTACTCATTGGATATATTTTGAGTTCCGAGAGTTTTTCCTACTCTCAGAGCCCGGTCTTGGTCCAGGAATAATCTTTTTCTACAAGTACATGTACAAGGTATACAGGCCTAGCTGACATCACTGACATACTACTACTGTATACAGAAAGTCCCTTGTTGTGTAGAGCATTTCGGGAAAATTAGGTCAGTTTTGTCCCCAGGATGCGACCCACACCAGTCCACTAACACTCTCTAGGTAAACAGGAACAACAGGTGTCTTAAGGATACACGTCCCAATGTTTTCACCCGTACCGGGGATCGAACCACGGACACTCAGTGTGAGGTGAGTGCGCTAGCAACCGAGCTACTGAACATAGTGTGTGTTGAGGTGGTGGGGAGACAAGTGTGTGTTGAGGTGGTGGGGAGGCAAGTGTGTGTTGAGGTGGTGGGGAGGCAAGTGTGTGTTGAGGTGGTGGGGAGACAAGTGTGTGTTGAGGTGGTGGGGAGACAAGTGTGTGTTGAGGTGGTGGGGAGGCAAGTGTGTGTTGAGGTGGTGGGGAGACAAGTGTGTGTTGAGGTGGTGGGGAGACAAGTGTGTGTTGAGGTGGTGGGGAGACAAGTGTGTGTTGAGGTGGTGGGGAGACAAGTGTGTGTTGAGGTGGTGGGGAGACAAGTGTGTGTTGAGGTGGTGGGGAGACAAGTGTGTGTTGAGGTGGTGGGGAGACAAGTGTGTGTTGAGGTGGTGGGGAGACAAGTGTGTGTTGAGGTGGTGGGGAGGGAAGGAAGAACACACCAAAAATGCTGACACTCATAACTTCTCTGCTTCCTTCCTCAGGCTATCAGTCCCCCCACCCCTAGACTATAAATTCTCCCCCCCGGCTATCATTTCTACTCCCCAGGCTATCAATCCTCCCCCACCCTGGTCATCACCCCTCCCCTCAACTTATCACCCCTCCTTCCCCACTCTTCCCCACCATTCATTCATATTTGCAGTTATCTCAATTCACCAGTTTAAACTTAAGTGTGTGTCTGTTGGTGCTGCTTCTAGGGGAGGAGGATTTGGGGAGAGGAGGGGTGAGGGGAGATGGTTGTGTCATTGAGGGAGGTAGTTGAGACTTATTACTTGTGTTGAGTTCCTCATTCCCCCCCCCCTCTCTCTCTCTCTCTCTCTCTCTCTCTCTCTCTCTCTCTCTCTCTCTCTCTCTCTGACATTCACGTTATTTAGGATTTTTATTCGCATCATCATTATTTTGCTTTCCTCTTTGTCTTTTGTACCCTCCCATTTTCCCTTCCTCCTTCTCTCTGGCGAGCTCTTCCCTCCCTCCCTCTCTTCCCTCCCCTCCCCCTCAGTATTTCTGTATATTCCCCTTCTCATGTTCCTCAGTGCCTACTTTTCCCCTCGTGTCTCTCCTTACTGTGTTACAGTCCCCTCGATATTCTGTCACACTCCCCTCTCTTTCCTTCTCTCTCCCTCCCGTCTACCCCTTCACACTCAGTATTCTCCCTCTTGACACACACCAAACTCCCTCTTCCGTCTTCTCTCCCCCTCCCCCTTCATCCACCACCCTCTATCCATTCCTCTCACCATTCTCATCCTCTCATCCATCTGAAGTATAGGTACATGAAGAATGTTTTTAGGGGTCAACGCCCCCGCGGCCCGGTCCCAGACTAGGCCTCTTCGTGGATTAAACTCTGATCAGCTTGGCTGTTACTGCTGGCCGCACACAGTCCATCCTATGAACCACAGCACAGCTGGCCAGGCATTGACTTGTGAAGTTGCTTCTTGATGACACCCACAGCTTTGTTCATAATGTCCTATACTCTCTCTCTCTCTCTCTCTCTCTCTCTCTCTCTCTCTCTATCTCTCTCTCTCTCTCTCTATCTCTATCTCTCTCTCTCTCTCTCTCTCTATCTATCTATCTATCTATTTATCTATCTGTGCTCCCTACTCTCTTCCCTTTCCCTATTCCTGGTTTCTTTTCAGTCCCTTCTTCTTCTCTCGTCCTTCTCTCCCACGCTGTCTCCTCTCCTTTCCATCGTGACTCAGTTGATGGTGGTCTATTCCATGAAAACATCTGACTGGGTCTTATTCCCTGTACTCGTTGTGAATTCGTGTACTCGCCGATTTGTATTTCCGTTTCCAAGCACTTGAAATAATGTCTCCCTTGTTTTATGTTGCCTAATCACAGTTGGTGAGGAAAGTGGTGGTGGTGCAGAGTGGAGGGAGAACCACACAGGTGTTAGAGGAGGTTACCTGTAATCGCTTCTGGAGATCACTGCCCCCTCGGCCTGGTCCCAGACCACGATAAAGCAGTAGTGATGGATAAGAGTAATTGAGTGATGGAGAGATGTCGTATACACTGTATACAGCTAAGCTTGGACACGGGTTCACCTCTTGCGTAAGTGATAACTTGTGGAAATTACTCGAGGATCAAGTCCCTCGTCCCTGACACAGCTACTGCAGTGAGAGATACGGCAGGAAGTGTAAAGTCACAGTTATCGGAGTGAAAGATACTGCAGGAAGTGTAACTCTCTATTCCTGCAGTGAGAGGAATAAAACAATGTAGATGCCTATCATTTAGAGAACACAGTATGAGAAGTACCTCGAAGGTTAGAAGAATGACGGGGTGGGTAATAAGAACTTACCCATATTTAATTACTTTTCAACTTGGCAAAACTGAACAGCCAGACGAACCTGGCCCATGGCCGGGCTCCGGCAGTAGAAAAACTCGGAACTCATCAAAGGCCAGCTATATTTTCCCTGCCATATTCCATGACACAGGATGGGTTACATACATAGTGTGGAAATGCGTCAGCCTGAGCTGGGAGACTTCAGTAGGACAGTGTCCACAATCCTACCATTCCTGTGTCTTAACTTCTGACACAAGCATTCCACAATTTATATTTAAGGAGTTAAGAGCATTTATGATAAAGAGTCAGTTGCAATTAAAGTGTCAACCTTTGATACATGGATACATTTGAGAATATCATCATGTATTCCGAAACTCTTCAAAGGTATATCATCTAGGGCAGCTTCAAGGCTCTGGTTCCAACACAACTGGAGTTACTGTTACTTGGGAATTACCATCTCTCAAGATGTGACGAAAGTCATGAAATATCGTTTCGTAAGTTTTTGTTTATGTTTCGTCCCCTCCCTCCCCCTCTCTCCCCACTACCTCATCTCTCCTTCCCCACTACTCCCTCTTCCCTCCCCTCTTCTTCTCCCTTCCTCCCCACCACTTCCTCTACCCTCCTTCCGCTCTCTGCTCATCTCTCCCCAACACTCACTCTCACCACCTTCCCCATTACTCCCTCTTCCCTCTCCCTTCCTTCCCTCTGAGTGTCTCCCACCCTGGACACTCATTTCTCACCCCCACCCACCTTCACCCCTCTACTTGTTGTCCCCTCCCTCTCCTCCTTTACCCACTCCCTCCACTCCACTCCACATCTTTCCCGTCGCCTTTCCCATCCCCTCGTTTGTCCCTCTCCCTCTCCCCTCTACTTAATCCCTACCTAACCCTGCCCATCGTCCCTTTCCACCCCTGCCTGACCACACAGGCCTTATGGGAGCCTATTTGATTAACCCACTGTACACCGAGGCAGTGTAGCGGTGTTTACTGGAGTCGAGTTATAGCTCCTAACCCCAATTCCATAACTAGTCGGCCGATTTCACCGATTTCCTCTTGAGTTTCAAGTGCCTGTAGCGACTGTGTAGGCCTGCAGGTCGCTAAACCAATAGTATGGTTGACCACACGATCAAGAGAGGAACCTGGCCTACCGTACTATGAGCTGGTTGCTAGGACAACTTCCTGGACACCGCATAAAGGTATGTCACAGGTGTGTCACAGGCGTGTCACAGGCGTGTCTCCTGGCATCTGTGTTTTCTGGGGAGGAGGAAGAACAGGGAGGAAAGAACTCTAACACTTTTATCTACCCAACTTACTCTTGGAAAGGAATAAGCTAACTTACTAACTAACTTTCAACTCGCATGTCTTTCTCACGTCTGGAATGTTGCTTTGCTCTCTCAGCTCATTTCAAGTCATCGAGTAAGCCTGGCCTAAGCCGGGTTCTCAAGGTAATATAACCTTCGAAACTGGTCACGGGTAAGGTACAGAGATATCTGTGCTAGAAAATGTACAGAGTAATATGGGTCCTGGATCGAGGAAGAGAGATACTTGATAATATATACATGGGAAATACCTGAAAGTCAAGTCCTTAATCTGTACACTGCTGTAATCACTGGAATGAGAAATATGGCAGGAAGTGTTACCTGCTGGAGTATACCTGGAGGGTGTTCCGGGGGTCAACCACCCCCGCGGCCCGGTCCACTGAAAGGCAGTCATAATATAAGAATGATTTCCAACATCTATAGTCCGTGCAGAACAAGCCACATGGGGATGGACATCTTTAACTCTGGATCTTTTGCACTCTCTTGCGTCGTCAGGAGCTATGCGGTGTTACAAGACAGCAACAGATGGGAGGGAAAATTCTCTTAGACAATGCAGAAGGTATCAATGGTGCTGTCTTGCAACAAGGCATAGCTCCTGACGACGCACGAGAGTGCGGAAGATCTAAAGCTAAAAAATTTCATCCCCATGTGACTTGTTGTGTATTGTGCAGATCGTCTGTAACTTTTCTCGAGCAGATATAATAAATAATGCTGGAACGAAAGAGTTTTCAGGAGGAAACAACTATCAGCTACGACAGGTGTTAATTCAACTAGGTTGTGATTGTTGTGCTGGCCGCTGGCCTGGTTACCAGGGAGGTCTGGCCTCAAGCCGGGCTGCGAGGGTACAACGCTTGAAACCAGTCACGTGTATGTCACAAGGCTTAAGGTACCTAGGGAAGACTTTGGGATCTGGTCCACGTTAGGAAGTGACAAGGGAGAGATGGATTGGGTGGGATGCAGGGAGTCAGGCAGTAACGTTGATGGTAACAATAAGGAGTGATACTGAAGGCAGTGTTGATGGAACCGTAGCAGTGGTGGGGTAGAGTTGCTGTAGTGGGCACACCATAGCGGGTAGGGTGACAGTGATCGATAACGGCCACTCACCAGGTGCTGCTGGCCTACCCTTCCACCACCACCTCCAACACGTCTCCCTTACACCATCTCCAACACCCGAACAACGCTACCTCCACCACCCCTTCAACTACCTCTCCCTAAACACCCCTCCACCTGGGAGCCAGTTGAGGAGACAGATCCAGTGGTTGTTCCATGACAACAACAACTGTTACAAACGTAATGTAACATCATTCACTTTTACAACTGTGTACCAAGATCGTAAACAGTAATGCACAGTCTGTTTTCTTCCTCCACATCTGTGGTTCTCGTTTTCTCGATTCTGATATTTCCATTCTTCTCCAATCATTCTCTGTTATTGTCTCTCTTTTTAAATTAACACTTTGCTACTCTGACTCCAGATAGCATACCGCTTATAGTGAAAAAACGACACTGGATACAGACCAGCTTTACTGAGGCGACGTTTTTGCAGAGCTCTATCAAGTTATACCATACTTACCTACCACCATAAACTGTCCACAGAACTAAACGTTGTCCCGAGTAAAGTTTGTCCAGCAACCAAGATCTTTCCTTCATGTCTGTCCTCATGGTAAAGGGACTTTCTACTCTGCTGAAGCTTCTCTTTCATGAACACAACTATATTTTGCCTATCATGTTTCTAATTCACAAAACCGCAACAAACTCTTCATTCTGTGCATGTAAAACGTGACTTTCATAAAACTAATACACTTTTTAACACTGGTTTATATCTCTTCCCTTCCTCCCAAACCATCGTGACTGACGAAACCTGGTGACGCGGGCCTCTCTATTTCTGGCAAAATTAAAGAAGTGTTCGCCTCTCTTAACCCATCAACACTTTCTTTTGAGGGCCCTGAATCTGCACTCTCTAGAAAGGCGTAGAATTAGGGGGGATATGATTGAGGTGTATAAATGGAAAACAGGAATAAATAAAGGAGATGTAAATAGCGTGCTAAAAATATCTAGTATTGACAGGACTCGCAGCAATGGCTTTAAGTTGGATAAATTCAGATTCAGGAAGGATATAGGAAAGCATTGGTTTGGTAATAGAGTTGTCGATGAGTGGAACAAACTCCCGAGTACAGTTATAGAGGCTAAAACGTTGTGTAGTTTTAAAAATAGGCTGGATAAATATATGAGTGGGTGCGGGTGGGTGTGAGTTGGACCTGACTAGTTTGTGCTACTAGGTCAGATGCCGTGCTCCTTCCTTAAGTGAATGTAACCTGACCTGGATGGGTCGGGGCATTGGCTTAAGTCGGTGGGAGATTTGGACCTGCCTCGCATGGGCCAGTAGGCCTGCTGCAGTGTTCCTCCTTTCTTATGTTCTTATGTTCAGAGGCCATGACCATCCCATACACTGGCCCTCTGCTAAAGCTATCTATCCCACTTCTAACCTGTCGGAGAACCGACAGGATGCTGTACTAAGGAAGCCACTGGTTGGCGAAACTCCTACAATAAAGATGTAATAATATTGGTAGAATTACTTTTACTTAACATACAATAAAGATACCCAGGTGTTGCCTGCATGATCCCCGTCTTGTAGAATTTTATTTTAAAAACTGTATTCACTCTTCACGTGAATCTTAGTCTAGGTTTTATCTCAGTTGAGTCTTGCCTTTTTCCTGAGCAATGTTAAATGCTTTAATCTTGAGAGCACTCGTGACTTGACCTGACCTTGGCTTTCTCTTCTCCTCATCTCGCTGTGTTCTTACCCACTAACCTCTTCACTTGATCCTATTCCTGGCTTACTTTCCATTTCTTTCTCAGTCAGGCTTTGATAATGAAGATTGACACGTGTGCAACAGTTGGGTATCTTTATTGATGAAACGTGTGTGGGCGAAACGTTTCATCAATAAAGATACCCAACTGTTGAACATGTGTCTAAATCTTCAAATTTCCAACAACAGCTATGATGATGTTCCATGACGGACCAGGTGGTCGTCTAAGCCTTTATATCCACTTTGTTGACTGTGAATGCTTCCAGTCACGACACTGGAACACTTGTAACAAAAATAATATTCCCCTTTATCTGACTTCGCTGAGTCAAACGCGTCGAGGTCTGGATACGTACCACCACCCCTCTAGTCAGTCCTCTTTTACCTTTTGATGGGGATTAAGTTTACTGAGGTACAGGTACACATAAGTACAATTATCATACATAGTGGGAATAAAAAACCGTCAACCTTCCATTCTGACCTGACTAGTTTGTGCTACTAGGTCAGATGCCGTGATCCTTCCTTAAGTGAATGTGGCCTGACCTGACTAGGTTGGGGCATTGGCTTAAGCCGGTAGGAGACTTGGACCTGCCTCGCATGGGCCAGTAGGCCTGCTGCAGTGTTCCTTCTTTCTTATGTTCTTTCTTGCTTGAGCTATCTCTTACGTTTCATGGGTTTAGTACTTTGCTATAATAATAATAATAAAGGTGATAATGATATCAAAAGCCAATAACAGCAACACTGTTGCTGTTATTGGGGTTCGAATCTCCTCCGGTACGGCTGGAAAACATTAGACACGTATTTCCATAAGACACCTGCTGTCCATGTCCCTGTTCACCCATCAGTTTAAAATGGGTACCTGGGTGTTAGTGGACTGGTGTGGGTAGCATCCTGGGACGAAAACTGACCTAATTTGCCCGAAATGTTCAGCATAATAAGGGGCTTTCTATATAGTAGTATGTCATTGATGTCAGCTATGGTACATGTACTTGTAGTAAATAAAGATATACTATTATTATTAATAATAACTCTCTCTTTGGCAGGTGAGTGTTGTGATGAGGTTATGTCAATGTGGAGGATCGTCTAGCCTGGACGCGAGAGGAACATAAGGAGGGAGGAGCACTGCAGCAGGCTTACTGGCCCATGCTAGGCAGGTTCAAGTCACGTCCACTTAAGAAGGAGCACTGCAGCAGACCCACTAGCACATGTGTAACATCTAGGTATAAGATACCCAGATTTTGAACTTGTGTCTAATTCTTCATCGTATCAGTAGTATTTTATATCATATATATACGACTTGTAACACACTACAACATCGTGGAATCTTAGTACAGAGGACATATACACAACCTTCTTTCTTACTACTGGCCCAGTCCTTGGGTATAACCTACTTACACTGGGGTTTCCAGTCTACCAGTGACAGTGCCTTCGTCTGCTGCACGTCCTGCACCTGTCACCAGTATATAAGCGCCAAGCTCCATGGATGTGCTTCAGTTCCTTCAAGACTGCGGTGCACTTTACCAACTCCAAGGCTGAGCCACTGATTACCTCAGCTCTAGTATATATTCTTCATATTATGTACTTGTGTTGATAAAGTCACTAGCACAAGCCAGTCAGGTCCAACTCTCACCCACCCGTGTATTTGCTCAACACGTATGTTTTAGATTACTGCTAACCAGAACTCCCAAATCATTTTCGCAATCAGTAATATTAAGATCTACATTATTTAGTTTATATGTGGTATGGTTATTTTCCTGTCCAACATTTAGAACTTTGCATTTAGTCTATATTAAAGTGCATCTGCCACTTCTCCGACCACTGCATCAGTGGAGATCAGCAGGGTGTTAGGTACGACACATGTGCAACAGTTAGGTATCTTTATTTCGAAACGTTTCTCCTACACAGTAGGCTTCTTCAGTCGAGTGTGTGTCTTACCTAACAACCTAGGATAGGCCAAGAAAGTCAAAGTGACTACTCTACCTCATACAGTCAAAATGACTCATTCTTTCTCTGCTATCTGTGTTCTCTGGCTTCGTATATCGGGCAGCTTGGCGCTGCCAACTCCATCTAGACTGACGTCTAGTGGCTGAGGTTAACCTGCTAGGTAGAACCACTTACACATGTGGCAGTATAATACTGTGGTACCAGCGCTGTAATGTAGAGTCGAAGAATACGGCATTTTGAATGTTGAGAGGAAAGTACACTTAAGAGATCCCAGCGTCAACATTCGTGGTGCACAGCTCTTCATCCTTCTAGCAATAGATAAAGTGTCTACGGGAGGTACTTGATCAGGTGGGCAGTAGTGTAGAGGTGGCAGTAACCTGGTTGATTGGGCGGTGTTTGGTTATTACACTGTCACGTTGGTTGCAGGGGTCGAGTCATAGCTCCTGGCCCCCTGTGTGTATGTGTGTGTTGCTTGGGGAACCAGGCATCACCGGATGTTTGTTTTCGTATCTGCCGCTAACTTGTTTATTGTATTTGTATGTACTCGCCTATCTGTGCTAGCAGGAGTCGAGACTCGTCTCTTTAGCCTCACCGACCGACTTTACTCGTTTCTGGTCTCGTGAGACGGATGGTAATTACTGGTTTCTATCCCCTCAAGGAAGGTTCATTGATGCTGGCGAGGGGCTCTTGATCTAGGAAATTGGATCTGTGCTCTAGTTCCCTGAATTAAACCTGAATATACCTTCCACATCCCCCCCACATGCGCTGTAGAATCCTACGGGTTTAGCACCCCTTTATAATAATAATCATAATACTGGTTTCTATATGTGTAGTGCTTGCCTGGCCCAGAGCCATGCTGTAGGAGACTGGAAACCCATGAAAAGTATATTCAAAGTACTGTTGCTTCCACCTCTAGTTTACTTCCACACTAACCTGTGAGTAAAATAGATACTCCTTGACTCTGTGTGTGTACTCACTTATTTGTGGTTGCAGGAGTCGAGTCACAGCTCCGTACTCACCTAATTCTGTGTGTGTGTGTGTGTGGTTGAACCCAAGCTCCTGGCCCTGCCTCTTAGGGACGTAGGTGAAGGTGCCTGCCTCAGGGACACAGCAGAAACATCCACATGACGTCTTGTGTTTGACGTTGTAACATCGTGGAGTGTTGCTGACATCACACTGACGTCACGAGACAGTGAATATTGTTCTCCATCGTAACCTGAGTTCAGTGAGCTGTTCTGTCACCACATTAATTTATATTTACACAATAATTTCCATATACATATTTGCATCTACATATTAGTGTTTCTCTACATGTTTATGTTCATCTACGTATTAGTTTTTTTTTATCATCGGTTGTCTCCCACCGAGGTAGTGACCCGAAAAAGAAGAAACACTATCATTATCACTCACTCCATCACTGTCTTGCCAGAGGCTCGCTGATATTACAGCTCAGATGACCCTCCAGACCACAACACGCCCACTCCTCCTTCAGGGTGCAGGCACTGTACTACCCACCCCCAGGACTCGAAGCCTGGCTAACCGGTTTCCCTGAATCCCTTCATTAATACTGCCTTGCTCACACTCCAGCAGTACGTCAAGTCATAAAAATCAATTGCCTCCACTCACTCCTATCTAACACGCTCACACATGCTTCTTGGATGCCCAAGCCTTCTTTACCCCTGTCTCTCCAAACTTTCCCAGGACGACCCCTACCCGTCCTTCCATCCACTACAGATTTACACACCATCCAAATCGACCATCCAGATCAACCAGGCTGTGATGGATATGTGGGGCAGCGGGCCTCCAGCAGCAACAGCCTGGTTGACCAGGCAAGCACCAGACGAGCCTGGCCCATGGCCGGGCTCAGAGAGTAGATACTCTCGAAACTCTTCAAAGGTATATCCTATATTGCTCCATCTTCTTTAAAGGTCCAAACCACCATAACAATCTCTCCTCAGCCCACTGAATAGCACTTTACCTTCGTAGCCCCGCAACTTCTAATCTTCAAACTACAAATTCTTTGCATAATATTCACACCATACGTTGTCCTTAGACGTATCCGCCCACCTTGTTTACCATGAGCTTGGGATTGTGTCTACGTTTGCGTGTTTGCTGTCATTTGCTTGTAATTGATATGTTTGTTTGCTGACGTTTAGCACAGAAACATAAGGTTGTTAGGAATTACCTCGTTAGTCTATCTCAGACTCCAACATTTCAGAACATGTTGAAGCAGACAAGGATGGAGTTAATACTGTCATGTCACCTCAGAGACCTTAGTCATGTCACTGCTTCATCTAGTTTACATGTAGACCGTTCCGTGGTCCCAGACTATTCAATATCTTACCAGATGATTTAGAAACACCGTTGCAACTTGTCTTCAAGAGGAAACCAGGTGGTAGATCAACCAGGCTGTGGTGGATATGTAGGCCAGCAGGAACAGCCTAGGTTATCAGGCAAGCACCAGACGAGCCTGGCCCAAGGCCGGGCTCGGTGAGTAGAAAAACCTCTAGGAACTCATCAAAGGTATATATATCAAAGGGGTCATTGACCCCGAGGTCCTGTCTTAGGCCAGGCAACAAATTGATGGCCTGATCAATTAAGCTGTTAAAGCTAGCATGCAATTTAACGTATACACCACAGCCTAGTTAATCAGGAACTTTAAGAACATAAGAAAGAAGGAACACTGCAGCAGGCCTACTGGCCCCTGCGAGGCAGGTCCAAGTCTCCCACCGGCTTAAGCCAATGCCCCGACCCAGCCAGGTCAGGTTACATTCACTTAAGGAGCACGGCATCTGACCTAGTAGCACAAGCTAGTCAGGACCAACTCACACCCACCCGCAACCACTCATATATTTATCTAGCCTATTTTTAAAACTACACAACGTTTTAGCCTCTATAACTGTACTCGGGAGTTTGTTCCACTCATCGACAACTCTATTACCAAACCAATGCTTTCCTATATCCTTCCTGAATCTGAATTTATCCAACTTAAACCCATTGCTGCGAGTCCTGTCAATACTAGATATTTTTAGCACGCTATTTACACCCATTTTATTTATTCCTGTTTTCCATTTATACACCTCAATCATATCATCCCTAATTCTACGCCTTTCTAGAGAGTGCAGATTCAGGGCCCTCAGTCTATCCTCATAGGCAAGATTTCTGATACATGGGATCAATTTTGGGCAGATATCTTTAGCATTTTCCAGGTTTGAATTATGATTCATCTGTCTCTCATGCGTTCTAAGGGGGGACTTCAAGCACTCCCATTACTGATTTTATACTTTGCAGTGAAAGTTCTCTGTATATTCTCCAGCTCTACAATTTCAGTTACACTGACTTCTTATATATACTGGCTCCCTTACCTTCGTGTGTTACTGTTACTAGTTAATGGTCCAAGACGTACCGAAACGTCGTCATAAAGTTTCTCCTATGTGAGGGATATTTGTTCATTGTTCCTGTCACGGTATTGAGCCTTTTTGTTCTCTGCGCTGACCTCTTAATGAGAGCAGGAGGCACTCTGGAGTGTGGACGGTTCATTTGTGATGTAGTGTCTACGTCAGATTAGCATTCAGGGAACACCAACAACAACCTGATTGTCAGGCACAGCAACATATTGGGATCTTGATACTGGGAATTCTACACTTGCCTAACCTATAGGCCTGACCTACTTCCACATGTGGATTTGTCCACTGTGATATCGCCTACGACTGCTTCACCTCGCCTGTCTACGGTATATAAGCCACTTAGCGCATGTGCATCGACTCCAGGCTGTGGGACTGATTGCCTCAAACTACTTCTGATCACCACCATTCTTCTTTGTATAGAACTGATGAAGGCACTGCGTTGCGAAACGTTTTCTCAATAAAGATACCCAAGTATTGCACTTGTGTCTAATTTATCTACAACCTGATTGACTAGATAGATTCTGGGAGTGCGGGGTACGATGCTCCCCGTGAATCATCAGCAGGTAGACAGTGTGAGAGGGACTGGAGTGGGCCAGGAAGACCTTGGTCCCCTCACCGCCAGTGAAGGGAGACAACACTCACGCTTGCTACACCACAACACACACCTAGAAGTCGCACTCCCAGTCTCGGGAAAAAACTGCGCACAAAAAACACTTACTTCGGAAATAGTGTTTACAGCTGGCTATTCATTTAAAGTCTTCCACTGTGTGTTTACAGCAGGCTATCAGCCTAAAGTCTACGACAGTGTTTACAGCAGGCTATCTGCCTGAAGTTTACCACAAAGCACGTCGGCAGTGTGTGGAACACTACAGGACACGTCAGTGGTGGGAAAAACAGTACAGAACACGTCAGAGGTTTGTGGAACACCACAAAACACGTCAACTGGTATCAGGCACAGAGCCATGGTTTCTCTCAGTCTTGTTGTTAGGTAAGACACATGTGCAACAGTTAGGTATCTGTATTTCGAAACGTTTCGCCCACACAGTAGGCTTCTTCAGTCGAGTACAGAAAAGTTGGTAGAAGCAGAAGGGATGTGAAGACGATTTAATCAGTCCTGGAGAGGGTTTCAAGGGTCAACGCCCCCGCGGCCCGGTCTGAGACCAGGCCTTAGGCTGAAAAAAAGTTTTGTTCCATAATCTGAAATAATATAATTCTCTCAGTCCTGCCAACCTTCCCGTCATGAAGTACAGGTAAACTGAGGTGTGAATGAGTGATTACTTATTTCTAGGCAATCGTTTGGCATTGCAAAACACCACGAGAGTGGTTGTCAAGGCAAGTTACACCACACACGGTGATTACCTTTGATAAATTACCCAAGACTTACATGACTACAACATTGCATCACTCTCAGAAGGGAGATGACAAACTCTGAAGAGAAATTTCACGTTTTTCCGGGGAAATACTATACCTTGGACGGATTTCGAGAGTTTTCCTACTCCTGTAGCCTGGCCAGTGGTCCGCCGGCAGTAACAGCCTAGTTGACTGGGCAAGCACCAGACAAGCCTGGTCCAGGGCTGGGCTGCGAGAGTAGGAACACACCCGAAAGCCTTCAGAGGTATAAAGGCTGGCTGTGGGTGTTTGGTGGTTACCTGGTGAACCAGGCTGTTGCTGTTGGCGGCCCACTAGCCCGCATATCCATCACAGCCTGGTTTTTCTGGCATTGGCTGAAAATTATAATCGAGTGTCCTCTTCAAGAATTATGAACTTGTTTCGGCAGTATTTTTTATTTCTTCTAGGCCCACAGATGTTGATACAGTATTGTTACGATGCCCCTAATTTTTCACCGGATTTATTTTACATTTCCTCCCATAACTTTCCCCCTAGTATATTGTTATGGTGCTTTTCACCATCTCCAAGGCTGATGACTGATTACCTCATCTTTTGTATATAATTCTACGCATTATAACTTTGTATTGTATTGATAAATCCACTGGTTGCACGTGTATCTAATTCATGGCAGTGCATGTCAACATGTTTAATATAGTGATGTTGCACATCTGTCTAATTTTCATACCCGTCCCTCGGGTATGACCAACTTCCACTGGGGAATCCCACCTACCAGTGACAGTGTCTTCGTCTGCTACACGTCCCTCGCCACCTGATTTCCACTGCTATTGCACCTGACTTCCGCCAGCTGGATCCCTAAGTCTGGTGCAGTGCTCCTTAAGTGGATGTGGCTTGAACCTGCCTAGCATGGGCCAGTAGGTGACTTGGACCTGCCTATTGGGGGCCAGTAGGCCTGCTGCAGTACTCCTTATGTCCTCCTTACATTAGAACATAAGAATGGAGGAATACTGCAGAAAGCCTACTGGCCCATACAAGGCAGGTCCTTATCAAAACTACCCCTACCCAAAACTACCCAAGAATTTACTCTCGTACCCACGGGAATTCCCTCATATTCTTGAAGGAATTCCCTCACATTCTCGAAGGAATTCCCTCACATTCTCGAAGGAATTCCCTCACATTCTCGAAGGAATTCCCTCACATCCTCGAAGGAATTCCCTCACATCCTCGAAGGAATTCCCTCACATCCTCGAAGGAATTCCCTCACATCCTCGAAGGAATTCCCTCACATTCTCGAAGGAATTCCCTCACATTCTTGAAGGAGGTTTTGTGTGTTCTAAGTTCCTTCATGTTCTTAAAAATGAATTAGTCCACCTCAGAGAACACGAGGAACTCCAAGAATGTGAAGAAATTTCTCATAGAATGTGAAATAATTTCTCAACTCAATTTGTTTTCCAATTTACGAGTGAGGGCTGGTGTGGGACCTGGTCACGATGATGACCTAAAACATCTGGTATCTGTGATGGCTATGTGGGGCAGCGGGCCACCAGTAGCAGCAGCAACAGCCTGGTTGACCAGGCAAACACCAGACGAGCCTGGCCCATGGCCGGGCTCCAGGAAAAGTTTTGTAAGATCTGTCATCTCACATGTTTCAGAGACTGAAAAGATATGCAGTCCTGCCAGAGTACAAGGGAAAGAAAGGGTTTGCATGTTGCCGTCATTTGAAAGGACGACAGTACCTCCCTAAATAGCTGGAAATAAATGGTATAAAATACCGACACAATGGAAAAATAAACACATAAGCAGTATAATGTGATCCTTTATTGACAACGTTTCGCCCACGCAGTGGGCTTTATCGAGTCACAGACAGATCTACCTGGAAAATGAGCAACATGGAGATATATATAGGGTACAGTCAGGTGGAGAATGCTGGGTCAGGTGGAGAAAGCTGCATGTGAGTCTTAAAAGTAGTGTGATAGTTAAAAACATAGTGTGACTTAAAGGACCTGCAGTGTACCATTCTTGAGTTCTAGGTGGGATAGCGTTGAAGAAGTTTCTTGGCAATAGGTTCAGCTATGTTGTAGAAGCCGTTGTTCTGGTTGAAGTTGTTGGACATACAGATGAGTGATGATTCTAGGATTCTTCGGTATTGCGTGTTGTCTTCTCTGGCGATGAGTCTTACGTTTCTGTAGTTGATTAAATGGTTGTGTAAATTTCGGTGTTGAACACAGGCATTTCTTGAGTCGTCAGATCTGCCTGCGTACTGGTGTTCTGAAATGCGTGTTTGTAGGTCTCTGGATGTTTCGCCAACGTATAATTTGCTGCAGCCATTACAAGGGATTATGTATACCCCTGCCGTGGATTGAAGCTTTTCCTGTCTGTTACTGGTAATGTCCTTAATGGTGGTGGATGTGGAGGTGGATACTCGGAATGAGGTCTTAGAAAAAATGTTGGAAACTTGTTTGGAAATGGAGTTGGTGGGAAGGACTATGTATCTCTTCTCAGCAGTGTCTTCTCTGGGTGTGTTGAAGATGTTTAATGCCCGTCGTCTGCAGTCTCTAATGAAGTGACGAGGATAGTGAAGTTTGGAAAAAACTTGTTCAATGAGGGAGCATTCTTCTGTGACTCGATAAAGCCCACTGCGTGGGCGAAACGTTGTCAATAAAGGATCACATTATACTGCTTATGTGTTTATTTTCCCCTAAATAGCTGCTGTCTACCAACATACTGCATTACCAGATGTAAATACGTCAGCTGTAAGAACGTGGTTTGTGTTTCCTTTGACGGTATCACGTTTCCCTCACTTGCTCTATTGTGCTGTCAGGAAATTCCACAGACTTCAAAGTCTGCCACACTTGAAAGAACTTCTATAGACCTGCCTGTGAGGGATGGTTCCACAGACCTGCCCGTGAGGGATGGTTCCACAGACCTGCCCGTGAGGGATGGTTCCACAGACCTGCCCGTGAGGGATGGTTCCACAGACCTGCCGTGCCCGATCCCGTGAGGGATGGTTCCACAGACCTGCCCGTGAGGGATGGTTCCACAGACCTGCCCGTGAGGGATGGTTCCACAGACCTGCCCGTGAGGGATGGTTCCACAGACCTGCCCGTGAGGGATGGTTCCACAGACCTGCCCGTGAGGGATGGTTCCACAGACCTGCCCGTGAGGGATGGTTCCACAGACCTGCCCGTGAGGGATGGTTCCACAGACCTGCCCGTGAGGGATGGTTCCACAGACCTGCCCGTGAGGGATGGTTCCACAGACCTGCCCGTGAGGGATGGTTCCACAGACCTGCCCGTGAGGGATGGTTCCACAGACCTGCCCGTGAGGGATGGTTCCACAGACCTGCCCGTGAGGGATGGTTCACCAGACCTGCCCGTGAGGGATGGTTCCACAGACCTGCCCGTGAGGGATGGTTCCACAGACCTGCCCGTGAGGGATGGTTCCACAGACCTGCCCGTGAGGGATGGTTCCACAGACCTGCCCGTGAGGGATGGTTCCACAGACCTGCCCGTGAGGGATGGTTCTCCTAACCTGACAACCCAGCCTGAGGCACAGATTTCTTTTTAATTATTCGATCAACCAGGTTGTTGCTGCTGCTGCCAGCGGCCCGCAGACATACATAGTCATCACAGCCTGGCTGATCTGGCAACTTGACGATGTACGCCAGGCTAGGTTAGGTTTCAAGGATTTTGCACTCTGGCAGTCGTGTCGGGAGTCAGAGTTTCTTCCATTAACATTCTGATATCTACTCAGAAGGAAAGATACCAAGTATACGATGCCTGATCAACCAGGTTGTGATGGATATGTGGGCCAGCGGGCGGCCAGCAGCAACAGCCTGGTTTACCAGACAAGCCTGGCACAGGGCCGGGCTGCAGGAGTAGGAAAACTTTCTAAGTCCTTTAAATGTATATTAAAAGTAAGCATTCCCCCCTAGAATACACACAATTTTCCAATAATTTACGAGGTTACCTTTGGGTAACCTGTGGCCTGTTCCCGAGTCATGATCTGGGCAGCGTGGTGTCATACCAGGCCTGGTTGATGACCTGATCAGACAGGCTGTTGATGAATTCTCGCAGAGGACAAGTGTGCAGCAGGTCTTGATACAAGTGACTGGAGAATGACAAGTGTGTTTGTCATCGTGAGTGATGTTTCTCAAGCCTGCACTGTGAGTACAGTGAGTGATGTTTCTCAAGCCTGCACTGTGAGTACAGTGAGTGATGTTTCTCAAGCCTGCACTGTGAGTACAGTGAGTGATGTTTCTCAAGCCTGCACTGTGAGTACAGTGAGTGATGTTTCTCAAGCCTGCACTGTGAGTACAGTGAGTGATGTTTCTCAAGCCTGCACTGTGAGTACAGTGAGTGATGTTTCTCAAGCCTGCACTGTGAGTACACTGAGTAATGTTTCTCAAGCCTGGAGTGTGAGTACAGTGAGTGATGTTTCTCAAGCCTGCAGTGTGAATACAGTGAGTGATGTTTCTCAAGCCTGCACTGCGAGTACAGTGAGGGATGTTTCTCAAGCCTGGAGTGTGAGTACAGTGAGTGATGTTTCTCAAGCCTGCACTGTGAGTACAGTGAGTGATGTTTCTCAAGCCTGGAGTGTGAGTACAGTGAGTGATGTTTCTCAAGCTTGCAGTGTGAGTACAGTGAGTGATGTTTCTCAAGCCTGGAGTGTGAGTACAGTGAGTAATGTTTCTCAAGCCTGGAGTGTGAGTACAGTGAGTAATGTTTCTCAAGCCTGCATTGTGAGTACAGTGAGTAATGTTTCTCAACCCTGGAGTGTGAGTACAGTGAGTGATGTTTCTCAAGCCTGGAGTGTGAGTACAGTGAGTAATGTTTCTCAAGCCTGCACTGTGAGTACAGTGAGTAATGTTTCTCAAGCCTGGAGTGTGAGTACAGTGAGTGATGTTTCTCAAGCTTGCAGTGTGAGTACAGTGAGTGATGTTTCTCAAGCCTGGAGTGTGAGTACAGTGAGTAATGTTTCTCAAGCCTGGAGTGTGAGTACAGTGAGTAATGTTTCTCAAGCCTGCATTGTGAGTACAGTGAGTAATGTTTCTCAACCCTGGAGTGTGAGTACAGTGAGTGATGTTTCTCAAGCCTGGAGTGTGAGTACAGTGAGTAATGTTTCTCAAGCCTGCACTGTGAGTACAGTGAGTAATGTTTCTCAAGCCTGGAGTGTGAGTACAGTGAGTAATGTTTCTCAAGCCTGCATTGTGAGTACAGTGAGTAATGTTTCTCAAGCCTGGAGTGTGAGTACAGTGAGTAATGTTTCTCAAGCCTGCAGTGTGAGTACAGTGAGTGATGTTTCTCAAGCCTGCACTGTGAGTACAGTGAGTGATGTTTCTCAAGCCTGCAGTGTGAGTACAGTGAGTTATGTTTCTCAAGCCTGGAGTGTGAGTACAGTGAGTGATGTTTCTCAAGCCTGCAGTGTGAGTACAGTGAGTGATGTTTCTCAAGCCTGCAGTGTGAGTACAGTGAGTGATGTTTCTCAAGCCTGCAGTGTGAGTACAGTGAGTAATGTTTCTCAAGCCTGCAGTGTGAGTACAGTGAGTAATGTTTCTCAAGCCTGGAGTGTGAGTACAGTGAGTGATGTTTCTCAAGCCTGGAGTGTGAGTACAGTGAGTAATGTTTCTCAAGCCTGGAGTGTGAGTACAGTGAGTGATGTTTCTCAAGCCTGGAGTGTGAGTACAGTGAGTGATGTTTCTCAAGCCTGGAGTGTGAGTACAGTGAGTAATGTTTCTCAAGCCTGGAGTGTGAGTACAGTGAGTAATGTTTCTCAAGCCTGGAGTGTGAGTACAGTGAGTAATGTTTCTCAAGCCTGCACTGTGAGTACAGTGAGTAATGTTTCTCAAGCCTGGAGTGTGAGTACAGTGAGTGATGTTTCTCAAGCCTGCACTGTGAGTACAGTGAGTGATGTTTCTCAAGCCTGGAGTGTGAGTACAGTGAGTGATGTTTCTCAAGCCTGCACTGTGAGTACAGTGAGTGATGTTTCTCAAGCCTGGAGTGTGAGTACAGTGAGTGATGTTTCTCAAGCCTGGAGTGTGAGTACAGTGAGTGATGTTTCTCAAGCCTGCACTGTGAGTACAGTGAGTGATGTTTCTCAAGCCTGGAGTGTGAGTACAGTGAGTAATGTTTCTCAAGTTTGGAGTGTGAGTACAGTGAGTAATGTTTCTCAAGCCTGCATTGTGAGTACAGTGAGTAATGTTTCTCAAGCCTGGAGTGTGAGTACAGTGAGTGATGTTTCTCAAGCCTGGAGTGTGAGTACAGTGAGTAATGTTTCTCAAACCTGCACTGTGAGTACAGTGAGTAATGTTTCTCAAGCCTGGAGTGTGAGTACAGTGAGTAATGTTTCTCAAGCCTGCATTGTGAGTACAGTGAGTAATGTTTCTCAAGCCTGGAGTGTGAGTACAGTGAGTAATGTTTCTCAAGCCTGCATTGTGAGTACAGTGAGTAATGTTTCTCAAGCCTGGAGTGTGAGTACAGTGAGTAATGTTTCTCAAGCCTGCAGTGTGAGTACAGTGAGTGATGTTTCTCAAGCCTGCACTGTGAGTACAGTGAGTAATGTTTCTCAAGCCTGGAGTGTGAGTACAGTGAGTGATGTTTCTCAAGCCTGCAGTGTGAGTACAGTGAGTGATGTTTCTCAAGCCTGGAGTGTGAGTACAGTGAGTGATGTTTCTCAAGCCTGCAGTGTGAGTACAGTGAGTAATGTTTCTCAAGCCTGCAGTGTGAGTACAGTGAGTAATGTTTCTCAAGCCTGGAGTGTGAGTACAGTGAGTGATGTTTCTCAAGCCTGCAGTGTGAGTACAGTGAGTAATGTTTCTCAAGCCTGGAGTGTGAGTACAGTGAGTGATGTTTCTCAAGCTTGGAGTGTGAGTACAGTGAGTGATGTTTCTCAAGCCTGGAGTGTGAGTACACTGAGTAATGTTTCTCAAGCCTGGAGTGTGAGTACAGTGAGTAATGTTTCTCAAGCCTGGAGTGTGAGTACAGTGAGTAATGTTTCTCAAGCCTGCACTCTGAGTACAGTGAGTAATGTTTCTCAAGCCTGGAGTGTGAGTACAGTGAGTGATGTTTCTCAAGCCTGGAGTGTGAGTACAGTGAGTGATGTTTCTCAAGCCTGGAGTGTGAGTACAGTGAGTAATGTTTCTCAAGCCTGGAGTGTGAGTACAGTGAGTAATTTTTCTCAAGCCTGGAGTGTGAGTACAGTGAGTGATGTTTCTCAAGCCTGGAGTGTGAGTACAGTGAGTGATGTTTCTCAAGCCTGGAGTGTGAGTACAGTGAGTGATGCAATGATCCACACTGATGCTGCCTCTCTTGTGCTCACCCACTTGTGTTGTCGTGGGTCGAGACACTGCTCCTCGCTCCGCCTTGTGGGTTGCCCTAACAGACATCTACTGGACTCGTTAAGTGTAGAGGGTTCAAGAGTTTTAAACACCCTTCCCTACCTCAACTTAAAGAGTTCTGCTTTGATGCCAGTGAAGGGCTCTTTGTGCAAGGAGTTGGAGCTACCCTCCCTTTCTCGGATTAAACCTGTTTATTTCCATGGCCGGGTTCAGAGAGTAGATAAACTCTGGAAACTTTTCAAAGGTATGTTCCCGTTTCTTAGGTGCTGTATGACCATTGCGAACTTAGCGCTTATTGACGAATTTAATAATAATAATAATTTTAAATTTTCCATATATAAAAGGAGCAAAACAACTACAGAGGGAGTTGGATGATAGCTCTAGGTCTTTTGTGTTGCAATCAATACATCATCAAGAGCTTGCAATGTTGCAGAAATGAGCTAGAAAACGTTTCCCTGAACTAATCATTTCTGCAACATTGCAAGCTCCTGATGTTGTACTGATTACAACACTAAAGACCTAGAGCTATTATTCAACTCCCCCTGTGGTTGTTTTACATCATGTATCGCTTGTTCGCTATTATTGCATATATAAAAAGAATTAACAAGAAACTGGTTTCCGCAAGAGGAACTTGACAGGTCCTTCAGGTGGTTGCTGATGAGTCTGGCTGTGTTGCCTTAAGTTAACTTGCAGGAGTATTCTAGTCTAGAGAACATTGAAAAGTATCGTCGTTTCAGGTGCCCTCTAGAAGGAGTGAGCTACGCTTTTGACGACACAGCTCAGAACATCACATTATAGCTCCTCTCTAGACACGTGTAATGTATGTTGTCGCTGCTCTCCTACTGGGGCGCTCCTCATCCAGGATTTCCCACAGTTGTTTTTTGAGGAATTCACTCTCATGGTAGACTCCACTCATGGTAGACTCCACTCATGGTAGACTCTACTCATGGTAGACTCTACTCATGGTAGACTCTACTCATGGTAGACTCCACTCATGGTAGACTCCGCTCATGGTAGACTCCACTCATGGTAGACTCTACTCATGGTAGACTCCACTTATGGTAGACTCCACTCATGGCAGACTCCACTCATGGTAGATTCCACTCATTGTTTGACTCCGCTCATGGTAGACTCCACTCAAGGTAGACTCCACTTATGGTAGACTCCACTCATGGCAGACTCCACTCATGGTAGATTCCACTCATTGTTTGACTCCGCTCATGGTAGACTCCACTTTTGGTAAGAGACTGTGCACTTATGGTGGTTGGCCACAGTTGTGGTGCCTACTTTGGACTGCGTGCGGCCAGCACCGACAGCCTGATTGATCAGGCCATCAACCAGGAAGGCCTTGTATGGGAGCGAGCCTCGGGGGCGCTGACCCCCCGGCACCCACAACAGGTAGACAGATATCCCCTCGTAATGAAGGTATAACACGTGGGATAATTGAAGCCTATTTGTAACTCTTTTTAACAGGCGCCTAAGTTTCGCTGTCTCCTAATATCATGTTTATTTCCCCCTGTAATCTACCTTGTCCATAATTACTATCGCATTTGCTTTGTCTGTTTCGTAAGGTGAAGTCCAGGATCTTTCCTTAATTCATGGTGATGACAGTTGTGTTGTAGAGGTGTGAGCAAAGCTCACACCTCTGGTACACTTGTAAATAATGGCCTCCCCCCTCCCCTCTGTCTCTCTCTCTCTCTCTCTCTCTCTCTCTCTCTCTCTCTCTCTCTCTCTCTCTCTCTCTCTCTCTCTCTCTCTCTCTCTCTCTCTCTCTCTCTCTCTCTCTCTCTCTCTCTCGTATTGGAATGGCCGGGCTCCGGGAGTAGAAAAACTCTTGGAACTCATCAAAGGTATATCAGAGGTAAAGGTATACAGCCAGATATACTCGTACACATGGGAAATTTCTGTGCTAAGTGACCTAAAAAAGTATTACAGCTTTTAAGTGAATACAGGAACAACAACAACAAGAAGAACGTTAGTTAATGGGGGGTTATGGGGGGTCAGTAAGGCTACAAGTAACCTGTCCACCACCAGTCAACAACATTTGTATCATTAAAATAGCGAGTAAACTCCCACCATATATACACTGAGTATACCTCTCAGTGTATATATCCTGTAGTTAACCATAATAACATAATAAAACGGAAGCGGTAAACTCCGTAGCGCTGGATAATATTCTTGATCAGGCACACTGTTAGTGTTTAGAGCTCGCAGTTTACCTGCTTTCTGTCTGTTGATTCTGGGGAAGGGGGAAGTCATCGCCCCTGCGGTTCGGTCCCACCTATCTGGAGTCTACCTGGAGGGCATTCCGGGGATCAACGCCCCCGCGGCCCGGTCTATGACCAGGCCTCCTGGTGGATCAGGGCCTGATCAGCGAGGCTGTTACTGCTGGCTGCACGTAGTCCAACGTACGAACCACAGCCCGGCTGATCTGGCACTGACTTTAGGTATCTGTCCAGCTCCCTCTTGAAGACAACCAGGAGTCTATTGGTAATTCCCCTTATGGCTGGTGGGAGGCTGTTGAACAGTCTTGGGCCCCGGACACTTAGTGTACCAGTGGCGCTCCTACCAAGTCTTTTGCTTTCGTATGGAGTGATTTCTGTGCGCATATTAGGATAATGGTTTGACCATTTAGGTTGTTGTTGTTAGCAGCACGCAGTCCATCGTAGGCACCACAGTCCGGCTGATCAAGAACTGTCCCGAGACACTTCAAGAACCTTCTTGAAGACAGCCAGGGTGTCTACTGGTAATTACACTTGTGTACAAGTTGTCTCTTATTGTATTTGCTGCTTCATGCTCTTGTAAGTAGTAGTCTAAGTGGTTGGTGCATGGGTGTAGTGTGATGTGGGTGTAGTGTGTGGTGTGGGCGTAGGATGTAGTGTAGTGGGTGCGTAGCTGTAAGGTGTGGTGTGAGCACAGGGTGTATTGTGGTGGGTGTAGAGCGTGGTGTGGGCGCAGGGTGTATTGTGGTGGGTGTAGAGCGTGGTGTGGGCGCAGGGTGTATTGTGGTGGGTGTAGAGCGTGGTGTGGGCGCAGGGTGTATTGTGGTGGGTGTAGAGCGTGGTGTGGGCGCAGGGTGTAGTGTGGTGGGTGGGTGATTTTAGATTTAGATTTTGCCTCCGAAGTGTCATGTGCACCCTGTGGAATGTAGCGCAGAGCATATTTGGATACACAACAAGTGTAGGAACTAGTCGCAAAAGGGTCAACAGAAGTGCAGGTAAGTCTGCTAAACACTTACCTGTTGCAAGCATATTTAGAATATTTACTTAATATCTGCTATCTTATTTTCATTAATAAGATATCTTAGACATATGTATCCCATTGGTTATTATACTGTCTCTATATTCCTCAGTAAGTGGACAGTTAAGCACATAGTGTTCAAGACAGTGTCCATAATACTGACAACATACTTTGCATTTAGTTTGATCATGATCTGTCTACTAAGCTGTCAGAAGTACTTGTAACCAAGCCTAAACCTGGCTACTACAACATCAGTCAGTACTTGTAACCAAACCTAAACCTGGCTACCACAACATCAGTCAGTACTTGTAACCAAGCCTAAACCTGGCTACCACAACATCAGTCAGTGTGTTGACATTGCAAGTTGCTCCATAAACGTACTTATCTACGTTCATGTTATGATAGTAGGTGACAGATCTGCTCAGGCTGCGGACTGCATCCATCTGACATTCTGTTTCATTATTTACTTCTCCTAATATTACTGCTGGAGTGTTTGATGTGGTTTGGGTATAGGATGTGGTGTGGGTGCGTGGGCGTATGAGGTGGTATGAGGGTGTGGTGGTGGTGGTTGTAGTGGAGTGGAGGTGAGGGGTGAGACAAGGGCAGTATTATCATGAGGCAGCCTCACCCCAGGTCCCCCCCACCTCCCCACTCACTTCTCTATCATGTTTATTTTTTCAACGTCATGACCTTGCTAGTGCTCCAGCTACTCTCCCGACTCCTGCTGCCTGGCTGGCTCCCTGCCACGCGCTCCTTACGGATCCCTTAGGATTCCTGGGATGACACGTCTCCCTCGCACCTGGCTGGAGAGTCATGTCACGTCTTCCTCTGATCTCTCACAACACTGCTATACGCTCAGTACAAGAACCTGATATTGAATTTATACGCAGTTAAAACCACTTTATAGAAGGGGAGTTAAAATTGGGGGCTGGTCAGGTTGTAGACAGGGAGGCCTCAGGGGACACCATTCAGGATAAACCTGAGGTGCTGCATGGGACGCCACCACTGCCTCTAGTTTTATTATGCACCTCATCCTCGTGATGACTCAGGCAGTCGAAACACCATAAGACGTATAACATTCGATCGAGGATAAGTTTATCAAGTTCTCCTTGAGTTAAATTGTGTAATAATAAAAGAGAATGTACAGAGAACCCTCACAGCTCGTATCAACTCAGGTAAGCACTTAAATTACTGACAGTGCTTGAAGCCTCTAGAACTATACTCCTCAGAACGTAGGCGAGAAAGATACATCATAGTCCACACCTAGAAGATACTGGAGGGATTGGTACCAAACCTGCACACTGAAATTACTACTTATGAACACGAGAGGCTTGGCAGACGGTGCAGGATACCTTCAATGAAAAGAAAGGGAGCGATGAGTAGACTGAGAGAAAATTCAATAAGTGTAAAAGTACCACGACTCTTTAACGCTCTCCCTCATGTAAAAGTATAAAAAGATTGCCGGAACTAAGAAGTTTTCAATATAAAACTGGAACAGTGTATGTATCAAGATGTGTGTCAATGCAGACACATACCTTTGAACCTTTGAAGAGTTTCGAGAGTTTCTCTACTCTCTGAGCCCGGCCATAGGCCAGGCCCGTCTGGTGCTTGCCTGGTCAACCAGGCTGTTGCTGCTGGAGGCCCGCTGCCCCACATGTACCAATATATGTAGCAACGGGACCAATATGCGTCTGATCAGCTGGATTATGATGGCTGTGTTTGCCTTGCTGGGCGGTAGCACCAAAAACCTAGTGCCAGGCCGGGCTGTCATGGAAGAATCCTCGAAACTGGTCACAGGTATGTTTCAGGTATTAATGGGTCCAGGAACTGGATCCCGGTGAGAGGCTCCCGTCTCCATTTTCATGCACACTTCTCTCCCATTTCCTTTTATCCAGCAGAGCATGACCTGGTGTGTGTGTTTGTGAGCATGACCTGGTGTTTGTGTGTGTGAGCATGACCTGGTGTTTGTGTTTGTGAGCATGACCTGGTGTTTGTGTGTGTGAGCATGACCTGGTGTTTGTGTGTGTGAGCATGACCTGGTGTTTGTGTGTGTGAGCATGACCTGGTGTTTGTGTTTGTGAGCATGACCTGGTGTTTGTGTGTGTGAGCATGACCTGGTGTTTGTGTGTGTGAGCATGACCTGGTGTTTGTGTGTGTGAGCATGACCTGGTGTTTGTGTGTGTGAGCATGACCTGGTGTTTGTGTGTGTGAGCATGACCTGGTGTTTGTGTGTGTGAGCATGACCTGGTGTTTGTGTGTGTGAGCATGACCTGGTGTTTGTGTGTGTGAGCATGACCTGGTGTTTGTGTGTGTGAGCATGACCTGGTGTTTGTGTGTGTGAGCATGACCTGGTGTTTGTGTGTGTGAGCATGACCTGGTGTTTGTGTGTGTGTGTGAGCATGACCTGGTGTTTGTGTTTGTGAGCATAACCTGGTGTTTGTGTTTGTGAGCATGACCTGGTGTTTGTGTGTGTGTGTGAGCATGACCTGGTGTTTGTGTTTGTGAGCATAACCTGGTGTTTGTGTGTGTGAGCATGACCTGGTGTTTGTGTGTGTGAGCATGACCTGGTGTTTGTGTGTGTGAGCATGACCTGGTGTTTGTGTGTGTGAGCATGACCTGGTGTTTGTGTGTGTGAGCATGACCTGGTGTTTGTGTGTGTGAGCATGACCTGGTGTTTGTGTGTGTGAGCATGACCTGGTGTTTGTGTGTGTGAGCATGACCTGGTGTTTGTGTGTGTGAGCATGACCTGGTGTTTGTGTTTGTGAGCATGACCTGGTGTTTGTGTGTGTGTGTGAGCATGACCTGGTGTTTGTGTGTGAGCATAACCTGGTGTTTGTGTTTGTGAGCATGACCTGGTGTTTGTGTGTGTGAGCATGACCTGGTGTGTGTGTGTGTGAGCATGACCTGGTGTTTGTGTGTGAGCATAACCTGGTGTTTGTGTTTGTGAGCATGACCTGGTGTTTGTGTGTGTGAGCATGACCTGGTGTTTGTGTGTGTGAGCATGACCTGGTGTTTGTGTGTGTGAGCATGACCTGGTGTTTGTGTGTGTGAGCATGACCTGGTGTTTGTGTGTGTGAGCATGACCTGGTGTTTGTGTGTGTGTGTGAGCATGACCTGGTGTTTGTGTTTGTGAGCATAACCTGGTGTTTGTGTTTGTGAGCATGACCTGGTGTTTGTGTGTGTGAGCATGACCTGGTGTTTGTGTGTGTGAGCATGACCTGGTGTTTGTGTGTGTGAGCATGACCTGGTGTTTGTGTGTGTGGGGTGGGTGGGTGAGCATGACCTGGTGTTTGTGTGTGTGAGCATGACCTGGTGTTTGTGTGTGTGGGGTGGGTGTGTGAGCATGACCTGGTGTTTGTGTGTGGGGTGGGTGGGTGAGCATGACCTGGTGTTTGTGTGTGTGGGGTGGGTGTGTGAGCATGACCTGGTGTTTGTGTGTGTGGGGTGGGTGGGTGAGCATGACCTGGTGTTTGTGTGTGTGGGGTGGGTGTGTGAGCATGACCTGGTGTTTGTGTGTGTGGGGTGGGTGTGTGAGCATGACCTGGTGTTTGTGTGTGTGGGGTGGGTGGGTGAGCATGACCTGGTGTTTGTGTGTGTGGGGGGGGTGAGCAAGCCTCTTTGAGGATGTAGCTAATGTGTATTGTTTCAAGGGTGAGAGAGTGTATCAAGAGTCTCAGGAGTGAGGGAGAGTGTATCAAGAGTCTCAGGAGTGAGGGAGAGTGTATCAAGAGTCTCAGGAGTGAGGGAGAGTGTATCAAGAGTCTCAGGAGTGAGGGAGAGTGTATCAAGAGTCTCAGGAGTGAGGGAGAGTGTATCAAGAGTCTCAGGAGTGAGGAGAGTGTATCAAGAGTCTCAGGAGTGAGGGAGAGTGTATCAAGAGTCTCAGGAGTGAGGGAGAGTGTATCAAGAGTCTCAGGAGTGAGGGAGAGTGTATCAAGAGTCTCAGGTGTGAGGGAGAGTGTATCAAGAGTCTCAGGAGTGAGTGAGAGTGTATCGGTATAATTTGAATGTGTTGGAAGGGCCTGAGCGTATTTATAGTATTAAGGATAAGGGAGATTGTATTGGTGTATTTTAAGAGTGTAGGCAGAGTAAATGGTGTGGTATGTATACCTGTGTATACATAGGTATACATACTACAGAAGTATATCTTACTGACAAGCCACAATACCGTGACTGGAACAATACACCTCACATAGGAAAGAGAGGAGCTTACGACGACGTTTCGGTCCAACTTGGACCATTTACAAAGTCACACTGACACAAAAGAACGAGGGAGCCAGTGTATATATAGACTAGGGCTAGTATTTAACACTAGTTTTCACACAGGGACACGCAAATGAAATCACAGTAACTAATAAGTTTAGAGGGGGAAAAATTAACTCGTAATAATATTAGTCACTAAGAACATGGCAATTAAACCAGTTGATCCAGTAGAGGGGATTAAGTGCCAGGATCCCGATGACCAGTTTCCAAGGAGCCATCAAGAATGAGACTTAATCCACGAACTAGTCTGTTCAGTGTATCACTGCATATCGTGCCTTATATGTGGAAGATGGAGAATTGTACCTTATATGTGGAAGATGGAGAATCGTACCTAATATGTGGAAGATGGTTAATACACTTATCTACACAGCGGGAGATAAATCCCTATCAAATTACCACCCGGCCATGGGCCAGGCTCCTCTGGTTCTAGCCTGGTCAACCAGGCTTTTGCTGCTGGTGGTCCGGTGACCATCACAGATGTTGAATAATCTGCGACCACGGGATTAAGTCTTAACATGGATTCACTGGGAGCCATTTTTGTGGTCCATGATAAAGAATACGATGGTTGCTTAATGTGAGGTACAGGAGGGTCCCGCTTTACAGCACTTTGCTTTACGTCATTTCGCTAATGCAGCGCTTTTCAATTATAGCCATTCTTCATTTATTCAGACTTGCTACAATAAATATATTCACCACTCACTATAAGCTAAGGACGAAGATATTTGAAGCTAAGTAATGTGTATACTGTTTATGCATTTTTAAAGCCTATCTCTATTGCTCACTTAATATATGATAGTGTAAATATGTTATCAGGCTTTTACATTCATTTGAAAGTGTATTTTTTTGTTAAAGTTTCACTTTACAGTGATTTTAGCTTTATAGCAGTAACCCGGAACCTAGTCTGCTGTATAAGCGGTGCCGTCCCGGAACCTAGTCTGCTGTATAAGCGGGGCCGTCCCGGAACCTAGTCTGCTGTATAAGCGGGGCCGTCCCGGAACCTAGTCTGCTGTATAAGCGGGGCCGTCCTGTAATAGACGGCAACCATCTGGGAAGGTACTATCGTACTACTCTCCTGTCAAACGACGGTGAAGCAAAAACCTGTTTTATTTGTTCATTGTATCAGGATTGATGATCATTTCTTTCTGTATCATGATCACGTAAGCTTAACGACACGTAAATCTTACAAACGAATATTGCTCAGAGCTGACGGCCCCGTTCAGGGCAGGAGAAATATCACAGCTGACGGCCCCGTTCAGGGCAGGAGAAATATCACAGCTGGAACAAATACACAGATCGTTTACGGCTCACATTGAGCCAGTAAAGCACCTAAATTACTGGGAACGCCTTCAAGTCTTGAACATGTACTCACTGGAGCGGAGGAGAGAGAGAAACATGATAATATATACTACCTGGAAAGTACTTGAGGGCCTGGTCCCAAATCTGCACACTTCCATAACAACATACTGGAGTGAGAGATATGGGAGGAAGTGCAAAATAAACCCAGTGAGGAGCAGGGGTGCGGTGGGGACAATACGGGAGCACTGTATCAACATCCGGGGTCCCAGACTATTCAACATCTTACCAAAAGATATCAGAAACACGACTGGAACAAGTATAGAAGCCTTCAAGAGGAAACTGGACAAGTATCTTCACCAGGTGCCAGATCAACCAGGCTGTGATGCATATGTGGGGCAGCGGGCCACCAGCAGCAACAGCCTGGTTGACCAGGGAAGCACCAGACGAGCCTGGTCCATGGCCGGGCTCCGGGAGTAGAAAGACTCTCGAAACTCATCAAAGGTCAAAAGTATCAAATGGTTGCTGGCTGGTGAGTCAACGTATGTGTAAGACAGTTGCTACTTAGCACCCATCATCCTACCCAGCTGCCCTGCCTCTCCTTTCCACTACCACCACCACCGACACACTCCAAACTAGTCACAGGTATATCACCACCACCTGGTCTAACTCCGGCAGTGAGGCCTCGGACCCACTCGTACGAACGCTTGCTTGGACTGTTGTCTTTGGAACGGAGAAGGAGTGGATATCTGATAATATACACTTTAGAAAGATAAACCATGCCGCGGGTGGGGTTAGAACCCGCGGTCAGAGAGTCACAAAACTACAGACCGACGCGCTAGCCACTGGACCAGCTGGCTACAATAAGATGCATCCAACTAGGTATATTTCTACACCATAGGAAAGTTAGCATAGGCACCACTGTGACCACAAATGCAAGTTTCTACAGACGAATCTCCCGCTAGCGTGGCCGTGACGAACTCTAGCTCAAGTCTCCTCAAAGCCGTCAACACGACTCACGAAATCGTAATGACACGATTTCGTGAGTCATGTTGACTAGAAAGATAGGTTGAGGACCGGGTTCCTAGCTATTACCTCAGTGAGAGATATGGGGAAAAGTGTAGAATAAGCTTGAGAGATCAGGGGGAGGTATGGGTACATTTAGACAATACTGATAGATTAGACACGTGTGCAACACTTGAGTATCATTATTGCGGTGACTGTTTCGCCACATAGTGGCGAATGGACTGATGAAGCCACTGTGTGGCGAAACGTTTCCACGATAAAGATACCCAAGTGTTGCATATGTGTCTTAATTTATCAACTTGTCGGTTCTCTGAACCATTTGTCTACATAGAGAACACTGTGTCAGACATCAGGAATATTGCCGGGAGGAGGAGGAAGAAACTGGGCATCTCTCTCTCTCTCTTTGCAAGTGCCGGAGCAAGCGGCGGCTAGTACAAACAGCCTGGTTGGCCAAGCGGTCAGTGGGAAAGCCTGGCCTTAAACAGTGTTGCGGGGGGGGGGGAGAGGGTTAAAAGAGCCCTTGAAACCTGTGACAAGTAGATAGGTGACGTGTGTCACTGGTATGTCACTGTCACATTACATCCAACTCTGGCTAATATGAAGCACTGTGAGGGTACATTAAAGTGTTCTGTATTTTGGTGGTTATAGCACTGGTGTGACGCACCTGCCTGCCTGTTAACCATCCTACCTGCATGTTAACCATCCTACCTGCATGCTAGCCATCCTACCTGCATGCTAGCCATCCTGCCTACCTGTTTGCTTGCAGCTTCATACAGAGGTGTCTCACACGACTTGGCCGTGTGATTGCCCTGGCTGCATCACATGTCATTTATATTTGGCTACATGCTTGTTCGGCTTTGTCTGCTAGTGACTTGAGTTAGCCACATGCCCAGCTAGCCATATGCCCAGCTAGCCACATGCCCAGTTAGCCATATGCCCAGCTAGCCATATCCACGCCAGATAACATAATGTGCTACTGTCAAAGAGTTTTCTTAAGCAAGGTTGCACAGTATGAGTGTGCACAAGGTTGCACAGTATGAGTGTGCACAAGGTTGCACAGTATGAGTGTGCACAAGGTTGCACAGTATGAGTGTGCACAAGGTTGCACAGTATGAGTGTGCACAAGGTTGCACAGTATGAGTGTGCACAAGGTTGCACAGTATGAGTGTGCACAAGGTTGCACAGTATGAGTGTGCACGTATGATTTGTTTGGTTGATGTTACATGCTGATACGCATGGTTTTATTTCAGTTTTGTGGTAGATAATACATCGATTTTTTGTATCAGATGATGCATAGGCTGATAACAAAGTCGACTACCTGGAGGCTGATAACAAAGTCGACTACCTGGAGGCTGATAACAAAGTCGACTACCTGGAGGCTGATAACAAAGTCGACTACCTGGAGGCTGATAACAAAGTCGACTACCTGGAGGCTGATAACAAAGTCGACTACCTGGAGGCTGATAACAAAGTCGACTACCTGGAGGGTGTAATTAATGTTGGTAGAATTACCGACAATATGTTAGGTAAAAGTGCAACTAATGTGACGTACGAACCACAGCCCAGCTGGTCAGGTACTGACTTAGGTATCCGTCCAGATTCCTCTTGAAGGCAGCCAGGGGTCTATTGGTATTTCCCCTTGTGGCTGGTGGGAGACTGTTGAACAGTCTGGGGTATCAAGAGAGCCTAGTTTTGGAGAAGACCTCGGGGACGATGACCTCCTGTAATTGACTACATGTAGACTACATTCCTTTACCGCTCTATCCAGTGGTTTGATTGCGCATTGTACTCTGTTCCAGTTGGCGGTGGTGGAAGAAAATACAGGCACCAGCAGGGCTAATGCTTCTGGTGCAGTAGGGGTGTAGTATTGGCGCAGGGAGAGGCGTTACCGCCGTAAGTATGATGCTGGTGTAGGTTTTAATAATTGTAGAGGTATTAGCGGTAGGAGAGGTGTTAGTGGTGACAGCTGAAGTTATAAGCTGTTTCGGTGAGTATTATTTGGAATGGTAGTAGTGTTAAGAGTGGCAGTTAGTTGAAGTGTTAGGAAGGATGGTTGTTGTTGTTAGTGGTGGTAACAGTGTTGGTGGTCGTCCACTAGTAACAGGTAGGCTGGTTAATAGGATTTAATTAAAGCCAAGCGACTACACGAGGTTCTTCAAGGCTGCAAGTAACCTGTACCCCACCAGTCAAAACTTCTTTAATCCCTAAAATAGGGATTATATATACACTGAGGGCCATACACCCCTCGCTGTGTATATCCTTAGCAGCAGGGGTAATGGTTGTGGGTGTAGTAGGTAGTGGCAGTGTTGGCGAGCGTGGGAGGGCTGGTGGTGGGAGGAGTGGTGAGCCACACTTGGTTCACTTGTAAACACTCACTCAAGCGAGATAAACACTTTGTCAACAAGCGCGGACACGGGTGGCCAGCAGTCTAACATGCTAGCCCCGGGCCTCACCGCTCTAACCTGCCTCCCATGCAACCATTAGAGTAGTCAATAAAGAGAGGGAGAACTTGTAAATGACACAGTAGGATGGTGGGCAACAACCATCCAGGGAGGTATTCTGGAATAACCATGTCAGACTGTTTTTACTCTAAGGTATCATAATAGTTACTGTGACAACTTCAAGGATAGGCTGGATAATAGGAACCTTCAGAATAAATATCAGTCCAGTGACATTCCTTAAGCCGTCTCACTGAGGTATCAATCAACAGTGCCACAGCTCCATACATCTGCTCACTTACCAACACACAGCGACCCTCTGTGTCCGCACATACTGCTCTGGTCAACACCATCCCTTACTGGGTTTAGCCGACTTAAAAGCTCAGCGGTCTCGTCTCTTACCTTCACTACCCTTCACACTCAGTCCCAAACATCCTCTTGTTTAGTGATTTCACTTTAATATTCTTAAGGGAATGAATATCTGAACAACGTGTCGGGAGGTCAGCGCCCCCGCGGCCCGGTCTCAGACCAGGCGAATGTTACCTTTTATATACCTTTGATGGTTTTTGAGAGTGCTTGTCTGGCCAACCAGGTTGTTGCTGGAGGCACGTGGTATCCCGTAGTTCTATTGCTAGCGCACTCAGCTCACACATTGAAAGTCCGTGGTTCGATCCCCGGTACGGGTGGAAACATTAGGACGTGTTTCCTTAAGACACCTGGTGTCCCTTGTTCACCTAGCAGTAAAGTAGGTACCTGAGTGTTAGTCGACTGGTGTGAGTCGCATCCTGGGGACAAAACTGACCTAATTTGCCCGAAATGCTCTGCATAACAAGAGGCTTTCTATATAGTATGTCATTGATGTCAGCTAGGCCTGTATACCACGTACATGTACTTGAAGAAATAATAATAATTATTATTATTATTATTATTATTATTATTATTATTCACAAGTTGGTTGATCCGGCACTCGTAATAGAGATGATCCCAGAAGCAAATTTTGGATAGAGCGTCACATGGCAAAATATCAACACTGGTAAAATACCCTTAAGGCAGAAAATAAAGTAACCAGACTACCTACCTACCTGGAGTCTACCTGGAGGGCATTCCGGGGGTCAACGCCCCCGCGGCCTGGTCTATGACCAGACCTGGCGGATCAGGCCCTCATCCGCCAGGAGGTCTACTGCTGGTCTACTGCTGGCCGCACGTAGACAACACCTTGTGACCTTATTATGGTCATACGTATCGAGGATTGCCAGCCTCAGACCAGGCATAATAAAAGAACGCTATATCAGCATCCGTGACCTCAGAAACACGGCTGAGACAAGTGTAGAAATCTTCAAGAGGAAACTGGACAAGTCTCTCCACAAGGTACCAGATCAACCAGGCTGTGATGGATGTGTGGGGCTGCTAGCCTGGTTGACCAGGCTAGCACCAGACGAGCCTGGCTCATGACCGGGCTCCAGGAGTAGAAACACTCTCGAAACTCATCTAGAGGTATATCAAAGGCCTGCATGATGACCTGATCATCCAGGCCACCAGCAACAACAGCCTCGTTGACCAGGTAAGTATCGGACATGCCTGGCCCAGGCTCCGGGAATAGAAAAACTATCGAAGCATATCAAAGGCAAAGGTATATGTACGGCTCTTCAACGCCCTCCCTCCGTGCCTGTACGGCTCTTCAACGCCCTCCCTCCGTGCCTGTACGGCTCTTCAACGCCCTCCCTCCGTGCCTGTACGGCTCTTCAACGCCCTCCCTCCGTGCCTGTACGGCTCTTCAACGCCCTCCCTCCGTGCCTGTACGGCTCTTCAACGCCCTCCCTCCGTGCCTGTACGGCTCTTCAACGCCCTCCCTCCGTGCCTGTACGGCTCTTCAACGCCCTCCTTCCGTGCCTAACAGGAAACCACCCGGTCTGTTTCGTATGATGGACTGCGTGCGGCCAACAGTAGTTACAGCCTGGTTGATGAGGCCTTGATCCTTCAGGAGGCCTGGTCTGGGACCGGGCCTCCTGAAGGAAACCTGCCTGATATCCTTCAGATATCCGGCAGGTTTCGAGGGTTCTACCTGCCACAGTGTACCTGAGGCCAGACTTCCTTGTTGGTTACTCGGTCAGCCATAGTGTTCCAGGTTACAGGGGTCATCGCCCTACCAGAAGGCGCTCATGGTTGCTTCCCTTTGATATACCTTTGATGAGTTTCGAGAGTCTCACTACTCTCGGAGCCCGGCAATGGGCCGGACTCCGTATCTAATAATAATAATAATGATAATATATCTTTATTTACTACAAGTACATGTACAAGGTATACAGACCATAGCTGACATCAATGACATACTACTATATAAAAAGCCGCTTGTTATGCTGAGCATTTCCCGCAAATTAGGTCAGTTTTGTCCCAGGATGCGACCCACACAAGTCAACTAACTCCCAGGTACCCATTTTACTGATGGGTGAACATAGACAACCGGTGTAAAGAAACACGCCCAATGTTTCTACCCTCGCTGAGAATCGAACCCAGACGCTCGCCGTGTGAAGCGAGAACTTTAGCCACCAGGTCACGGGACACCGTTCGTATCTAGTTGATCAGGTTGTTGGTACAAGTTTCCCACCTTCCAAGGAGTCACCACAGCCTGGTTGATCAGTAGTGCTTGAAAGTGGATCACAAGTAGCACAGTGGAGTGTGTTGTAAACTTGGCCCTTCACACGCCAGCCAGCAGCGCCGGAAGTAGAAAGCTGGAAGTGCTGGGGCGTGGGGTAGCGCTCTGGTGTGTTGGGAGGGGCATGGGAGGCATTGAGCGTGAGGTTGGCATCCCAGGAGTGGCAGTGGGAGACCATGTTGTGGGAGGCCTTGGTGGGAGGGGTGTTGTGCGCAGATGATATTCTCTGATATTTCTTTTTTTTCTCAAAAATATATTAAAGATGGTCTCCTTAGACTGGAATATTGCTGTATACTAACAGCCCACTTTAAGGCAGGTAAAACTGCTGGTCTATGGCTGGGCGTAGAAAAACTCAGAACTTATCAAAGGTCTAAAAGTAAGGTATATCCTTATAAATTCAAGTATCTTATAAGGAACGGTTTAATTACGTCGAACTGTAGTACTCCTTGGAATGTATGCAAGAAAGATACATTACACCTGAAACATTTGGGAGACATTAGTACCAAATCTGCGCACTTAAATCACTTCAGGAAAGCAAGTACCTCAGCAGACGGCACAAATTACACCTAGTGAAATTGTAAATGTAAATGGACCAAGACTTCAGCTCCTTCCCTTTATATTTTAAGAGTTGATGAGTCCATTAACCGCAAGGTCTGGTCTGGGACCAGCCCGTGGTACCACTGACCCCCGGAATCATCTGAGCAAAGCTCACACCTCTACAACACAATTATCCTCAAAGATTTGTTAAATTATACCATGAATTAAGGAAAGATCCTGGACTTCACCTTACTAAACCAGACAAAGCAAATGCGATAGTAATTATGGACAAGGTAGATTACGGGGGGAAATGAACATGTTTTATTAAAGGAAACGTTTCGCCAAGAGTCCTAATACAGAGAAAACTAAGAAAATGAGTATACATAGTGGGATGAAGATGTAAGATGACAGGTAGTAAATACGACAAAATTTTAGCAGTTTATAAGTAATGTTGTATAAGTTATTTTTACTTTCCTGTGTTTTTTGATAATTCTTAATCGTGTAAACTTTCGTTTTCAATGTAGGTGGCCTGGTCTGAGACCGAGCCGTGGCCTGGTCTGAGACCGAGCCGTGGCCTGGTCTGAGACCGAGCCGTGGCCTGGTCTGAGACCGAGCCGTGGCCTGGTCTGAGACCGAGCCGTGGCCTGGTCTGAGACCGAGCCGAGGGGACGATGATTCCGAAAACTATTAGCAGATGTCTTAAGTGGGTGTGACTTGGACCTGACTAGCTTAGGCCAGTAGGTGACTTGTACCTGCCTAGCATGGGCCAGTAGGCCTACTGCTCTCTGATCATACTGGTGGTGCTAAAAATGAAAGATCACGGGAGTCACCACCCCACGAGGCTGGTCCCGGACCAGGCCTTCATATAATAATGGTATACAATAACGACAGTTTATACACGTGTAACAGTAGATGTAGAAGAGACAGAGACAAACTCAATCAATAATTTTAATCGTAGGTATGATAGGGCTTAATAGGCCAGTTAGTAGAATGTCGGTCGACGTGGCTTAGGAGCTGCGGAACTAGCAGCCAAAACTCGACCCCCGCGCGTATGGATAGGTAAGTACACACACACACACACACACACATAAACACACACACACACACACACCATACCCACCTGGGCGGCCGCCCTCAGGTTATTTTTGTTTGGAGGTGCCCATACTGTGTGAGTAGCAGTACCATCCCTCGTCTTGTCTCACCTACGCTCTCTTCTTCCTCCATCCCTACCCCTATCCCACACCACCCCTGCCCTCCGCCCTGCAACACCCCTCACACCCGTCTTGCTTACTTCTCTCCCTAGCGCGTGGAACAAGTTATCGTGATTGTGATTCCCAGGTGATGATCGTCGCTGGTGGTGGTTCCCCGTCAGGAAACAACACGGGTCTTAATCACGTGTGTCCGCAAGCTAAACCCCAGCTAGGTTTTACACACTGTATAAAACAAAGGGTGATACTCTCGCAGGTACTCAAGCTGGAGTGGTTTACAAGGGTCAACGCCCCTGCATCAGTTATTCTGATGAGGATAGACTGAGGGCCCTGAATCTGCACTCTCTAGAAAGGCGTAGAATTGGGGAGGATATGATTGAGGTAAATAACTGGAAAACGGGAATTAATAAAAGGGATGTAAATAGCGTGCTAAAAATATCTAGCATAGATAGGACTCGCAGCAATGACTTTAAGTTGGAAAAATTCAGATTCAGGAAGGATATAGGAAAGCATTGGTTTGGTAATAGAGTTGTCGATGAGTGGAACAAACTCCCGAGTACAGTTATAGAGGCTAAGACGTTGTGTAGTTTTAAAAATAGATTAGATAAATACATGAGTGGGTGTGAGTTGGACCTGACTAGCTTGTGCTACTAGATCAGATGCCATGCTCCTTAAGTGAATGTGACCTGACCTGACTAGGTTAAGGCATTGGCTTAAGCTGGTGGAAGAATTGGACCTACCTCGCATGGACCGGTAGGCCTGCTTCAGTGTTCCTTATTTCTTATGTTCTTATCACAGCCTGGCTGATCTGGAAAAGTTTCTAGAGTGAAATCTTCGAAGCTCTGGCTGTCTTCAGGAGAAAGCCTCACAAACTCCTTAATTCAGTTTCTGATAAGCCGGGCTGTGGTTTGTACGTTGGACTGCGCGCAACCTGCAGTAACAGCCTGGTTGATCATACCATGATCCACCAGGAGGCCTGGTTTGGAACCCAGTCGAATAGGCGTTAGCTCCCGGAAATTTCCTTCAGATATTTTCGCTGTGCTGAAGTCTCCCAGCTCAGGCTGAAACATTTCAGTTCATCTTGCCAGATAGTAAAGCATTCAAGATTTTGCGGGATGCTGGCAGCAACCGTCTAGTTGTACAGTCAAGAATTTATAGGGAAATATGACGTTAGGTTGGACTTCGCAAGTAGAATCACTCTCGAAACCAGTCATGGGCATGTCGCAGGTAGCAGCACACTGCTGGTGTCCCCATTTTTTTATTTTTAAAAAAATGTGTCTCTCCAACTGCCTCCCTCACTACAACGCATGTTCCCTCCACCCCGGCTTGCACTCCCCACCCCAGCCCCTCCATCCCACCCTATCAACCCAGCCCCTCCATCCCACCCTATCAACCCAGCCCCTCCATCCCACCCTATCACCCCAGCCCCTCCCTCACACCCCACCAGCACCTCTACAACATATCTTGTGTTAAGGTGGTCAGTCTTGCAGGCGTAGCTGCGGAGACAACTTTAGGTTACCTGTAATAGTGTCCGGGGGTCAAAGCCCCCCACGATCCGGCCACAGACCAGGCCTCCGGTATACCAAGGCCTGATCAACCAGGCTGTTACTGCTGGCCGCACGCATTCCAACGTACGAACTACCGGCTGGTCAGGAACAATCTAGAGAAACTTGTCATGTTTCTTCTTGAAGACAGCCAGAGGTTTCTTGGAAATTCCCCGTATGCGCCGAGGAAGAGCGTTTACAAGTCGGAGACCTCTGACACTCATTGAGTTCTTTCTTAGTGTACTCGTCTTGCCCTTGCTTTTTACTGGAGATATTTTGCATCGTCTACTAAGTAGGTAGGTTGTTGGGAAGTAGAAGTCGCTTGTCATATGAGGTGATTTCATTTTCTATGTATAAATTATGATGTACCTTTCTCGCCTGCGCTCCAAGTGGTTCAGATTGAATATTTACGGGCAGTGAAAGTTTTCTTTGTGTTTTCTAGGTGAAGGTGAAGGTGGCCATTAGTATACAACAGTATTACTGTAGCCTGGAGAGAATAATTGACGAGGAGTGTCAACACTGGTTCAGCGTCTGCTGGCCTGTTGGTGCACGCTGCCAGATAGGCAGGCCCACGGACGATTACCACATATATCCCACAACTATATACCTTTACCTTTGATATACCTTTGAAGAGTTTCGAGAGTATCTACTCTCTGAGCCCGGCCATGGGCCAGGCTCGTCTGGTGCTTGTCTGGTCAACCAGGCTGTTGCTGCTGGAGGCCCGCTGCCCCACATATCCATCACAGCCTGGTTGATCTGGCACCTGGTGAAGATATTTGTCCAGTTTCCTCTTGAAGGCTTCTACACTGGTTCCAGCCGTGTTTCGGATATCTTCTGGTAAGATGTTGAATAGTCTGGGACCCCGGATGTTAATACAGTGCTCCCGTATTGTCCCCACCGCACCCCTGCTCCTCACTGGGTTTATTTTACACTTTCTCCCATATCTCTCACTCCAGTATGTTGTTATGGCAGTGTGCAGATTTGGGACCAGGCCCTCAAGTACTTTCCATGTATATATTATCATGTATCTCTCTCTCCTCCGCTCCAATGAGTACATGTTCAAGACTTGAAGGCGTTCCCAATAATTTAGATGTTTCAATGGCTCAATGTGAGCCGTAAACGATCTCTGGATTTGTTCCAGCTCTGCTATTTCTCCTGCCCTGAACGGGGCCGTCAGCACTGAGCAGTATTCTAAGTGAGGGAGCACTAGTATCCCAGACCCAGCCCCCAGCCATAGTGAACATCCGGTTTTGGTTAAGGACGCCACCACAGCCATAGCCTCTAATACAGATATAGTAGGGGAGTCCTCTTCCAGGGAAAATGTTGGCCCCATGTCATCAAAGGAGAAAAGCGCAGATAACGAGGAAAACCAAGGAGTGGAAAGAGAGGAAAAAAACGCAGATAATTCTGCAGATCTTTGGGAAAATACAAAGTCAGTAAATATAGGCAGCCAAAATATATGCAAATTCTATGCTAAAGGTATGTGCCTTTATGGCAGAGATTGTTGGAATAAACACACCAGAAAATGTGCCAACATGTTAAGGAAAGGAAAGTGTCGGTTTAACAAAGAGTGCAGATACTTCCATCCAGTGATGTGTCAAGCTTCAACACAGTCCAGAGAATGTTATGACATGAGCTGCCCAGACCACCATATAAAGGAACAGTACGATACAGAGAAAGCAGGGAAAGGGAAAATGAAAAGAACAGCAATCTTTTTTAGATATAAGGAGAAACAACCAGATAAAAGAAAGAGACAAAAGGTGGAAAT